>CALZFC010000161.1:0-277500 GCA_945643635.1 Allodiplogaster sudhausi | reverse complement strand
TGAATATTGGCCGAGTCTCTTTAAATGAACAATGGCTGTTTTGAGTTAATTTTGTTTATACCTACCTAATTGTGACATCCGATGTCACAATTCCCATCGATGCGCACAATTTTGATTGCAATGAGAATTTTATGTCAGATTTATTTTCTTTTTGAATATGGAGATCCTAACCATAAACATATATAGACTTCTGTCAAAATGTCCATGTCTCACAAACTTTTGATACTACATGATTGCAAGGGTGGACTACAGACACTTGCGCACACATACATTTGGGACACTTGCGCACATACAGTTGCGCACAAAAACACTTGCGCACAAGGGACATTTGCGCACAGTGACACTTGCGCACACGGACAGTTGCGCAAAGAGACATTTGCGCAACGGGACATTTGCGCACAAGGACACTTGCGCACAAGTTTTTGTGACCTTTTGTGGGACCATTTTGGTAACTTTTGGGGATGCTTTTGGTAACTTTTGGGGATAATATTGGTAACTTTTGGGGATGCTTTTGGTAACTTTTGGGGATGCTTTTGGTAACTTTTGGGGATGCTTTTATTAACTTTTGGAGCCTTTTAGAACCATTCTGAGATGACTAAGGAAATGTTTGGCAACGTTTGGGGACCAGTTTGTACCATTTAGGGACCTCTTAGGGATTCATTTGGATCCCTTGAACATTTCCATAGGGACCGCTTTTAATTAGTAGTTGAATTTGCACATTTTCTCCCTAAGGATAAAAAGTTGCAGACAACTTATGATGGCAAATGGCTTTTAATATATTTACTGGTACTGTTTCGGTTTGACTACCCAAAGTCCCAAATTTTTCGAAAAAACCTTTTTTTGCTGGAACTTGGCCCAGGGCTATTTGATGCGAGGAAACCGAATATGAAGTCCGTTTTTCTCGATTACGTTATTTTCGGAAGTTACTATAGGTTTACGGTAAATAACAAATTCCCTCCAAATTGGCTAGAAATCTCTTCTTGGGGGTTATTTCGTGCGAGGAAAACGAAAAGCGTGTCGGTCATCTTCTGGTTCGAAGCTCGCAAAGGTATGTATCTTCTCGCCCTCGCCCTTTCTCGCTCTCTCGGCCTCTCTCTCTCGTCCTCCTCTCCAGCCTGTGCATTTAAGGGAGCTTTTTCGAAAAAGCCGACTCTCCATCGCCGAGGTCCTCGAGCATTCGTAGTATCCTCTGATTTTGGTAATAAAGCTATATCCTACTCAGTTTTAGCTTCTATTTCTTTTAGTCTAAATATTATTTTGTAAATCAGAGTATAAGACCCAGTAAAGGTAAAAAGAATACGTATTTGAACACCAGAAATTGGCCTAAAACACAAAAAGTCAATTTTCGACCTTAAGACTTAATTTTTTATGTACAAATCATATACCATTTTGAAGAGCATACAAATTGACATCGAATGGACTATTCAATTTAAGAATTTATGAAGTTTGATTGATAACGTGGTTTGCAGCCAACCCCGAAATTTGCTTAGAAACCGATATTCAAATGGAGATACCCAAAAAAAGTAATCGAGATTTTTCCTCGTAGAAACATATTATGTGTAGTTTTTCCTGCTCTTTCTTATGGATGATTCAATTTTTTGTGAGTAAGAGTTTAAAAAAAGTTATTGTCTGAAAACCACATTTCATAAAATTAAATTGGGCAAAAGTCATACAAATAATTTTTTTCGAAAACAGTTGGCGCAGACTTTTTTGTGTAGTTTTGAACAAGGAATCTAACATTAAAAAGATTTTCGTGAAATATTAAGTATAACTTAAGATATGGTCTCCCAAAATTTTGGAGCATTTAGACTTATAACTAAGAGAAAAAAAATTTTCGAAAAATTTCTGACCACCTAAACTTCGTAATGAACACTATATGCATCCCTCATAATGTTTTCAGGGTTATAGAAAAATAAAACTTTTCTAGGGCAGGCGCTCCTTGACCCTTATAGAGAGGCTCTCTTGAACCGCCTCATCGCTTCATTCTGCAGTTTATTAGTATGGCTAATTGCGGCGGAGGGAGGAGGAGAAGAAAAGAGTGAGAGAGAGAAAGAGAAGCGAGAATGAGAGAGAGAGAAGAGAGAGAGAGAGAGACAAAGCGAGAATAAAGACACTTTCTCTCGTCCCTGTCTTTCTTTGACAATATTACATGATCTATCAAAACCGGGCATTGATGTTATAAATGCCAAGAAGGAGCACAACGTCTCCTTTCATGCTCAAGTTTCCGGATGAAACAATAACGGCTTGACATGCATGAAATGTCTTTATGAGACGAAAAGTGGCATAGAATAAAAAGGGAAACATTAAATCATTTTCATTTCGGGACTGTGGAGATTATTGGCAGCCGCCCTAGCCGACGAAACAAGTGGAAACTGACCGAGTGGAGCAGAAAGGAAAGTAAAATCAACTTTCCTACTTGATTTGGCACCACTCTTTTGCTGACAATTCATATCTGGAACTACGAATTTTTCCATAAATTGCGAAATTAACGGTAATTTTTCTGAAAAAGTGCAATAAAATGAGTATAAAAGCGGCCTGATCGGGGTAATTGTATCATTTTGTCTCGAATCGCCCGCGTCTCTTGGCTGCTCTTCCCGCCTGCCTTCTTACTTGAGAGCACAGCTCGCCGTCAGTCATTTGTCTTCCACTCGTCACTCTACTCTAGCATATTTCATTAAACTCTGAACTTCTATAATATAATAGCTTCTATAATTCTAAGTCTTCGACCACTAATCATTATTATAAATTTACAGATGGAAATATTAGAATAACATCCTAGTTCATGCTATTCTTTCCTGTTATTTTTGGGATGAATATCAAATGACAATCGTTTCTACTTCAGATTGCTCCATCAAAGAGAAGATTTGACTCTACACGGGAATGAATAGTACTGTGGTTCGTGTCGTTCTAGCTGATAGAATGGAACACATTTTGACGATTAAAAAAATTTTTCTCTTAGAAGTGCTACACAGAGGGAAAAAATGATCGTATATGCAAACGCCCCGTAGATGGAACGTGGTGCGCGCTTGAAGTCTATCTTCAAGATGGAGATTGGGAGAAATTCCGCAAAGATCCTTGCGGGAAGAATCAGACTGAGGGATGTTTGCCTGTCGAAGGCTTCGATGCCAACATACCCATCTATAATTGTGCGTGCAACTCGAAAGGCGCCAAGGATGGCGTCTGCAACACGGAAGCTTGGATCAATGCGAGCATTGATGACGTCATCAGCCAGTACTCTGACTACTTGACCACGACGACGCTGCCGACTACCGTTGTCTGTCACCGGAGAAGTGGCTGCTAAGGAGGTTCGGCAGAAGGGGGCAATTAAATAATGCATTTGATTAATAAATAAAAACTTTGAGAATGTCTTTGTTTAATACAAAAGCTTCGACAATGTGTTCAATATCTGCCTCATTTCACATACCCTCTTACCTGCGGTCAATCTTTTCCAGTCTGGCTTCATAGTCTGGGCTATCGCTGGCGGCGCTGCCTTCCTTTGCTTGGCTCTCGTGGCTGGCGCAGTCATCGTTGCCGGTAAGGCGATATTGAACAATTGATTATCAATTGATTAATATCGATCTATCCTTTCCAGTCGTCTTCAAGCGTCGCCGGGAAAAGCAGAAGAACGAGAGGGAGAAAATGGAGAAGGAGAAGATGGAGAGGGAAAAGAGTCTTTGAGTCTTTGACCGACACTGACGAGGCGACCTTCAACGAGGCGTCGGGAGAACTTTCGAACGCCACTAAGGACCAGATCGAGCGCCGCATGAAAGGTTGGCTTTGCAGAGGAAAATTAGAATTTCTCGCCCTTAATTATCAATGGATGAGAATACAAAATTTGGTAGTTGGGAAGTTTAGAGTCAATGCATAGACTATGCAGCAAATCATTTAACTCGCAAATATTATAAGTGTTTAAATATTCAAGTATTTGCGTTTTTCTCTTCAGAACTTCAGAATGCGGTGGGTCGCTTCCGCTTTCAGGATATCGATCAGTGCATTGTCAAGTTATGTTAACATCTTTTGGAAGTCAATTACAGCTATTATATAAATTAATTATTTATCTTTACCTCTCTTTCAGCAATTCGAAAAGTACGAACACAGCGCAGGCGACGTTTACCCGCCGGTGAGGGCCGACGCGAAACCGGACGAGTATGGCTCAGTGGAGACCGTGAACAAGTGGAGGCTTGCTCAGAGGTTAAATGTTCCCGCCAAATTGAATTCGAATATAATTTTTTTTTGATTTTCCTGATACTCTACGCCAATCGTGAAGCAGACGGCGCTGCCGCGCTACGGCGTTCTGCCGCGTCTCAACGCGAATGTCGTCAGAGGAAGTGGCGGCATCATTGTTGGCCAGGTTACTGTAATTTATGAGAATTAGTATATCTTACGTTTGATAAGGATAATGATAAAAATATATAATGTAAATAAAAATATAATAAAATAAAATAAAAATAATAATCGATATATGCTTTCTCCAGATCGTGCCCGAGTGCCAGTTGCCCATTTTTTGGGAGACGGCGGTCGAGATGGGAATCGGCAGCATTGTACACATTTGCGAGTATGATGAGCAAGATGTCAGATTTACTATTGAAATTAACAATCAATACAAATATGAGAAAGAAGAACATGAAACAAGAAATATTGACATGAGGAATATTGTCAACTCAGACAAAGGAGTGATAAAAATAATAATTAAAGGAATACATCTTGCAGATTGGCCTGAATCTACCGAAAGCAAGCAAGCCGCAAGAGCTGCAAGAGCTGGTCGACGCATTTGTCGCCAAGAATCGCGCGAGTGCTGGAGGCGATTCTGAGATCAAGAAAAGTGACGAGGAGCAGAGCGCCAAGAAGGACCAGCAACATATGTACATATGTATCATATATGAACGGATTTAACTTACATATTTGTTCACTTTCTTAAAGCAGTTTTTTTCCAGATCTCTGGAAGAGCAGGAGGAGCGTCTATCTGTGATGCTCTCTTATGACAAGAAGCACATAATGTGCGCGTCGACGCGAAAGAATTCGTGTGTGCGCGTCGACGCGAAAGAATTCGTGAAAGAGGTGTGGATTAAATAGAATCGAGATGTTATATGTAATTATTCAATAAATCTATTCCATTTTGAGATTTATTACGAGAAGCACGTCGTGCACGTGGAATTGCGGAACCTCGACGGCAAGATGGCCGACTACGTGGATGACATACTGGCGAGATTTATAATTGTTTTGAACTACAAAAAAGGATGAAAGGTGTGACTGTCTAGAAAAAAAAGATGAATACTTGGCGGGACAATCTTTTCTTTCCTATTCAGCCAGTGATTAAGCGTGAGCAATCGTACTTTGACAACTTCGTCCCGACGAAGAATGCCACAAGGTGCACTCTTTCTTCCTCTTTCTCTCTCTCGCTCTACCCTCTCTTTCTCTCTCTCTTTATCTCTCCTTCTCTTCCTCTCTCTCTCTCTCTCTCTCTCTCTCTCTCTCTTTCTTCCTCCTTCTATCTATCCAACTTTCTCGCTCTCCTGCACTCTCTCACTATATCCATATCTCTCTCCCTCCACTCTCTCTCACTCTCCATCTCTCTCTTCCTATCTCTACCTCGCCCTCTCTCCGTTGTTCTCTCTTCCTCTTTCTCTCGCTTTCTCTCTCTCCGTCTACCTCTATCTCTCTTATACAATCTCTCTCTTTCTCTCTCTCACCTTTTATCTGGCTTAAAAATCGCACATAATTTCGACAAAAAATTCAAGAATTTTTCACAATTTCAAGATAACTGAGGAATGAAGGAAAGAGTACGTCAGACGGATAGCTAATTAGATATCAACATTAAAAATTGTCCGAGAATCTTAGAAAACGACAAAATATGGCAAAAGCGTTTCTGGGATCCTCCTGGAATCGGCGTAATTTCTTGGAATCGAATTCCTCCAAGTTCTTCCTGCATCTTTTACGAATAGTATAGTGTGTTGATGATCATGTTAATATATTAGTGTCTCAAATCGTAAAATATCACGAATATTTTTTCTGTCTGATCTCTCTGACATTCCATCCTTCTTTCTCACTCTCTCTCTCACTCTCTCTCTCTCTCTCGTTCTCTCTCTCTCTCTCTCTGTTTCACTTTCTCGCTCCCTCCCTGTCTTTCCGAACTCATCTTACCGTCTCGCTTTTTCTCTCTCTCATCCGTCATTCCCTCTCTTCCCCTCCAGGTCTTCATCCAGGACGGCACGGGCTGCGGCCGCTCCTGCCAGCTGGTCGCCCTGATCAACGTGCGTCGCCAGCTCCTGCATGCTCCTCGCGAGAAGGAGAAGATTTCGTTTGTGAGTCTTTGATCTTTGATCTATGATATTTGATCTTTGATCTTTGATATTTGATCTTTGATCTATGATCCTTGATCCTTGATCCGTGATCTTTGATCTTTATTATATATCTTCAGAAGGAAGTTCTATCTCATGTGGTGGCGGTGAAAACGTCTCGATACGGCTCCTTCCAGAACGCTGTGGTAGGACATTGCTATTATTGTCAGAATTCGGAAACATCCGTAATATTGGCCATCGTACTTATTCTATGGAAATGATTGCAGGAAGGACACTTGGTCTTCTACATCCTCGCTGCACAAGTACGCCCTCTCCTGAAGAGGCAGGAGGCTCTCCACCGCATCTCAAAGTTCATAAGAAAGAGCATCGACGCTATGAAGTACTTTGAAGAAGGAGTCGACAATAAATACAGATCAAACTAAATATAAATTATTTAGTTAAAATTAAAATAATCCATATATTTATTAGGGTACTTAACAAGAAGAGCCTGAACGAACAGGACAACATTAAGAAGCTCCAGGTCTTCCCGACAAATCTCCACAAGTCTCACCCAATTCCCGGCCCCCCCGGTCTAAGCTTGACTCCGCTAACTTCTAAGTCCACTGACTGTTGACTCCGCCCATTCTTTAACATAACACACTCCTTCGACTCCTCCCATTCTTCCTTCAATTTCCTTCCCTTAAAACCAGTAGCATTACTTATAAAAGCATTGTGGAAAAAGAAGCTAATTCATTCGCAAGCTCATAATGTTTGAGCTATAAATGGGACAGCAGTGGAATCTTTTGATCTTTTGATATATTTTGATCTCGAGAATTTTGGAATTTGGCTTCAGGCGGTAAAATAGTGTAATTTTCAAAAACAGAAAATAGAAACGGGTATTTTTTCTGCTGCAAGCCGGATTGGGGCGTAGCCGTGCAGTGCAATGTAGAACCGAACGACGGCTTGACTTCTTCCTTGCGACATTTAAAAGGTTGGCGAGAAAATGGGATTTTCTGGGCAGGCCCCACCATGAGTTCGCGGTTCAAGCAAACATATCGAAGCTTTCCCGTAGCCCAATTCGGCAGGTAGATCGTATCTAACACGTAGAAAAGACTGGGCTTTCATGTGGCATAGGTAATTAGGCGTAGTCTTCCTTTGTTTTCTGACTACATGGGCTAAGCTCTCACCCGCCGGCCCGAAATGCAGTTTTTTTTTCGAAATAGTCATTGATAACGTACTCGTATGAACAAATTATTTATGACATTTTTATGCATTCTTTAACAAAACGGTTTGCGTGCCCCAGGGGGTTTAGTTGAGGTGAGGAAACCGGAGGTTAATAACCATAATCGGAGGTTACGGTAGGTCAACGGTAAGTCACAAATCTTTTTCTAAATTGATTAAAAACATTCTCCATGGCGGTTGTTTTTGAGAAAAACAATTTTTGGGCCTTAAAATATTAAAAAAGGGTCTATTTTTGAAAGATTAGTTAGATGGTTGATGAGTCAAAACGGATAGGTCCTAAAATCTCTTAAAATATCTCACTGATACATTCGTGTGAGCTGCACCGCTGTATCGCCGTATCTTCAAGGATGACCTTTGAAGAACTTTACGAATTGTTCTCTTGCTCGTGAATCGAGACTATTGCACTTGAATCGATTGCTGAAACAGATCTTGGTTTCGTAAAAGGCTATCAGCGAATACGAAGAGAAAGTGAGCCTTACCGAAACAGAGTTGAGGTTTTCCTTACTGACGTGACATACGCAGGAGAAGATTCGATCTGGACGGCGTAGCTCGGTCTATGCGAGCAGGCGAGCAGACTGAAGGATGAGCACTGAAATATCTCTGCTATTACTCCAGATGCTTCTTCGCTTGCCTTCCATGAACCGCCTTGTCGCTTCATTTAGTATGGCATATTGCGGTGGGGAGAGAAGGAGAAGAGATGAGTGAGAGAGAGAGAAAGAGAAGAGAGAAATGAGAGAGAGAAGAGAGAGAAGAGAGAGAGAGAGAGAGACAAAGCGAGAATAAAGACACTTTCTCTCGTCCCATGTCTTTCTTCTCTCTCTTTCTCAATACGGGACATTGATGTTATTAATGCCAAGAAGGAGCACAACGTCAAGTTTCCGGATGAAACAATAACGGCTTGACATGCCTGAAATGTCTTTATGAGACGAAAAGTGGGCATAGAATATCATCAAAAGAGTCACAATAATATGGAATTTGAATTGAAAGGTTAACTAAAATCAACTTTTATACGTGATTTGGCACCACTCTTTTGCTGACAATTCATATCTGAAACTACGAATTTTTCCATAAATTGCGAAATTAATGGTAATTTTTCTGAAAAAGTGCAAGCAAATGAGTATAAAAGCGGCCTGATCGGGGTACTTGTATAATTTCATCTCGAATCGCCCGTGTCTCTTGGCTGCTCTTCTCGACTGCCTTCTCATTTGTGGGCACACCTCGCCGTCAGTCATTTATCTTCCTCTCGCCACTCAACCCCTCTCCATTACATCTTATCAAACTTCGTACTTCGAGCTATGTTAATAGCTCCTGCAATTTGTAGCCCACAATAATTTATCATTATTATAAATTTACCGATGAAAATATTATAATAACATCTTCTTAATTCATGCTCCTGTTTCTTGCTATTATTTTTTAGAATGAATATCAAATGATAATCGTATCCAATTTAGTTTGCACCGTCGAAGAGAACATCTGCGTCTGCGTGGAAATGAGTGGTACTGCGGTTTGTATAATTCTTGCTGACATGAGAACTAATTTTCCCAAAACAATTTTTTTTTTACTTTCAGAAGTGTAATACCGCCGAAGGAAAGCCGCGCCCATGCAAAGATGGCACGTGGTGCTCGATTGAAGTTGTTCTTCTAGATGGATCGTGGGAAAAATTTGACAATAAGATGTGCACGAAGAATCAGACGGCGGGATGTATACCTGTCAAAGACTTCGATTCTAACGAGCCAGTATACTCGGAAGGCGCAAAGGATGGCGTCTGCAACACGGATGCGTGGATCAATGCGAGCATCGATGACGTCATTGGCCAGTATTCTGACTACTTGACGACAACGACTCTGCCCACTACCACTGGCATTCCGAGCACTGTCACCGGCGAAGTGGTTGCTGAGGAGGTTCGGCAGAAGGGGAACCAGAAGATTATATCTGTTTAATAAAAGCTTACTACGATTGCTGCCTTCTTTCATAAACCCTCTGACTTTACTTCAATTTTTTTCAGTCTGGCTTCATCGTCTGGGCTATCGCTGGCGGCGCTGCCTTCGTTTGCCTGGCTCTCGTGGCTTGCGCAGTCATCGTTGCCGGTAAAGCGATATTTGTCAATTGATCAATATCGATTAATCCTTTCCAGTCGTCTTGAAGCGTCGCAGGGAAAAGCAGAAGAACGAGAGGGAGAAAATGGAGAAGGAGAAGATGGAGAGGGAAAAGATGGAGAAGGAGAGGGAAAAGATGGAGACGGAAAAGAAGCAGACGGAGAAGGAAAAGACGGAGACGGAGAAGGAAAAGATGGAGAAGGAGAAAGAAAAGATCTTCACCATGACTGACACGGACGAGGCGACCTTTAACGAGGCGTCGGGAGAACTCCCAAACGCCCCCGAGGAGCAGATCGAGCGCCGCATGAAAGGTTGGCCTTGAGCGGAGGAAAATTTGAATTTCCCGCATAGCGTGAAAATTTAAATTTCCCGCACTCACTGATAAATAAATGAGAATATAAATTAGAAAAATTAGATGCTTATGGTCAATGCATTGACTATGCAAAAAAAGTCATTTAACTCGCATATGTTATATATACATACATATATTCAAGTATTTGCATTTTTCTCTTCAGAACTTCAGAAGGCGGTGGGTCGCTTCCGTTTCGAGGAGATTGACCTGCGCATTGACAAGTTATGTTTACATCTTTTTTAAAGTTAATTACAGCTAGGATATTTGATCTTGATCTGTCTTTCAGCAACTTGTTAAGTACGTGCACAACGCAGGCGACGTTTACCCGCCGGCCGACACGAAACCAGACGAGTATGGTTCAGTGGAGACGGTGAACAAGTGGCGCCTGGCTCAGAGGTTAAATGTTCCCGCCAAATTGAATTCGAATATAATTTTGAATTTTCAAGATTCTCTACGCCAATCGTGAAGCAGACGGCGCTGCCACGCTACGGCGTTTTGCCGCGTCTCAACGCGAATGTCGTCAGAGGAAGTGGCGGCATCATTGTTGGCCAGGTTACTGTAATTGATGATAATATGTATATCTCATGTAAAATAAGGATAATGACAAAAAAATTGCTATAGAAATAATAATACAATAAAATAAATGATATAACAAATTATTAAAATAAAATAAAAATAATAACCGATATATGCTTTCGTCCAGATCGTGACCGAGTGTTTTGGGAGACTGCGGTTGAGATGGGAATCGGCAGCATTGTGCATATTCGCTATCAATCCGAGCAGGACGTCAGATTGACAATTCAAATTAACTATCAATACGAATATGAGAAAACAAGCATGAAACAAGAAATATTGACATGAGCAATATTGTCAACTCAGACAAAAGAGTGATAAAAATAATAAGTAATAGAACACATACACAGATTGGCCTGAATCTGCCGAAAGCAGGCAAGCCGCAAGAGCTGCAGGAGCTGGTCGAAGCTTTTGTCGGCAAGGATCGCGCGAGTGCTGGAGGCGATTCTGAGTGCAAGGAAAGTGGCGAGGAGAAGAGCGCCAAGAAGGACCAGCAAACATATATGTACGGATGGAACATACGCATATTTGCTCACTTTCTTAAAGCAGAGCAGCTTATCTTCAGATCTCCGGCCGAACAGGAGGAGCGTCTATCTGTGATGCTCTCTTATGACAAGAAGCACATAATTACGGTGCGCGTCGAGAAAGAGGTGTGTGGATTCAATGGAATCGAGATGTTTACAAAATGTAATTCTTCTCTAAACCTATGGTATTTTGAGAAGTATAGCGAGCAACGCGTCATGCACGTGGAATTGCGCAGCCTCGACGGTAGGATGATAGAGAAGTCGGCCGTCATCAATCACACCAATGTGACATGCTGGCAGGAGGGACGCCTTCCCGACTACATGTCCGGCATACTGGCGAGATTTATGACTGTTTTGAAATACAAAAAAAAAGTATGAAACATCTGATTGCGTAAAAAAGATGGACTCTTGGCTGGTCAATCTTTTCTTTTCCATTCAGGATGCGATTGAGTTTGAGCAATCGAACTTTGACAACTTCGTCCAGACGAAGAATGTCAAACGCCACAGGGTACACTCTTTCTCCCTCTTTCTCTCTTTCTCTCTTTCTCTCTCTCCCTCTCACCTCTCTATTCCTCTCTCTCTCTCTCAATCGCTCCCTCTCTCTCTCACACACATTCTCTCTCCATCACTCTCTCACCCTTCTCTCATTCACTCTCTTCCCCTCCAGGTCTTCATCCAGGACGGCACGGGCTGCGGCCGCTCCTGCCAGCTGGCCGCCATGATCAACGTGCGTCGCCAGCTTCTGCATGCTCCTCGCAAGAAGGAGAAAATTTCGTTTGTGCGTCTTTGATCTATGATCCTTGATCTATGATATTTGATCTTTGATCTTTAATTTTTGATCTATGATATTTGATATTTCATCTTTATTTTATATCTTCAGAAGGAAGTCCTATCTCATGTGGTGGCGGTGAAAACGTCTCGATACGGCTCCTTCCAGAACGTTGTGGTAGGATACTGCTATTATTGTCAGAATTCGGAAACATCCGTAATATTGGCCATCGTACGTATTCTATGGAAATGATTGCAGGAAGGACACCTGGTCTTCTACATCCTCGCTGCACAAGTACGCCCTCACCTGAACATCACAGCATTTATGATGGAGAGGCTCGACGTTATGACGTAATTTGTAGAATTTTAATTTTTTTTAAATAAAAATTAAGATAATATATTTATTAGTGACCTGCCGTGCTATTAATCTAGGCAAAAGTGGTGCCAGTTTCACAAAAAGTTCATGAACATTTCAGAACAAGTTGCTTTAGGTTTTGGAGTGAAAGATGATACAACTTTTCATTCTTTTCTTTTAACAAGGGAGTCTTAGGAGCAGCTTTTTTCATGTGTTGTCTTATACATTTGCTATTTGTTGGACTACATTTTTTCGGTTTTGTAATCCATGAGCAACAACTTATTGATACCGCTAGGAGAGGCATAGATAGAGAAAGAGAGACAGAGACAGAGAAAGAGAGATAGAGAGGAAGAGACAGCGATAGAATGAGAGAGACAGATAGAGAGAGAGAGGTATTATCACCTCTGCTTCCCACTTTCTAGTCACCGGAATTACGTCGGTGCTGCATCGGCTTTGGCCAGGCTTACTCGTTTTGGAAGCAAGTCATTAAGGAACAAGGAATTTATTCAATTAACAAACATGAGATTAACCAACTAGTAATAACAACAATTAGGTAACAAGAGAAGCTTTACGATCAAAACTACAGTACCCATCTCTAGTCAGTTAACACAAACATTATCTATGTGATCGGTTCTATGGACGGAACGCTCTCTATCTCTCTCTCTCTCTCTCTCTCTCTCTCTCTCTCCCTCTCTCTCTCTCCCTCCCATCAACAAATTCAACACATTTGAAGAACATGAGGGAAAATAAACTCAATTTATGGAGAAATGATTTAATGAAGCAAGGAATTTATATGGTATAGCCAGCTTAGTGTACGGTAGGATAAATAAAAAAAATATGTAATAAACTAGATACTTTGAAAACAAAAGCAGTTTTATACTATGGAATATTCAATCATAAGATCAACTACGGATACTTAAAAAAAATATCAATTAATATTTAGCAGTACCGATCAGACTTCATCTTCTTCGGCCTTTCCAGCAACACCTCATGCAGATCGCCCTGTTCTTGAGCACGCTTCACGGTCGAGCGGTCCTGAGCACAGAATCTGGATTACTGTATCGAATGGGAGAGGACACTGTGTACCGTAACGTTGATGGAGACGTGCCTGCCCTTGATCTATTCTTTGGAGAATAAGAAGAGAGTAGTAGGAAATGAACATAGACATAGGATCTGTCGCACTCCTTGGCCTTCTTTCTATCCTCGGTCATCCTGAGGTCAATGTACTTACCGTAACCCGTCTTCAGACTGCAAATACAGGGTCCCCAGTACGTATTTATTCAATACATTAATCCATACCGTGTCTTTAAACGATAACGCGAAGTCTATTCCTTATCTTGGTCTCATCAGGCGTCTTCAGAAGAAGAAAGATCTCCTCGGGATTTGGCGATTCTCCTTCTGGATGCGGTCCGCCAATCTTAAGGCAAATATTAAGCATCTTCAGTAGGTTTAACTTAACTAATACAGTAACCCAAGAGCAGTAATGAAAGGACTGATTCCATGGCTAAACAGGCAGAGACTATTTCACAGACCCACCTGATTTGTTAACAAATGTTGTAGTCAACTTTGTCCACCCCGCATGGCGTGGGAGCCAAATCTAGCCCATACTGTTTTCACAAGCAATCAACAGTGACATTTATTTCCTGCAATAACAAAAATTGATATTTGCCGTTGTCCATGGCGGCGAGGTAGCAGCGATTGAAGGAGCCGCACACGAAGGCCAGCTCCATTCCGCCCTTCAGATCGACATCGTCCATCATGCGCCACCAGCCGCCTGCCATTATAGTTTATTTCGTTTATTTACAATACGCGAAATAATACTCCAATGTGACAACACGGATTTGAGTAGTACACTCTACAATAAGTTTTTCATTTCACTTTGTTGATTAAAAAACGAAGTAGATTTGATTATAGAAGCTGGTTGAATATTAGATAAGGAACAATTGGGTACAGATGTAGGTATACGGCATACAGGTAGGTTTCTTGCATTAAAAAATTATAGCATGGTTTCTTTAGATCTTACCCCATTGCATTCATATTCTTGTTCAACTTTCATTAATAAACAAAAACTAATGTGGGAACAGCAATAATAGAGCCTAAACAGAATATCCAAGATTTACCTTATCTTCCCGCGGGAACAGCAGCAGCCCCTGCTACCTACCTCGCGCCGGCGCCAAGAATGTTGCCGCGCCATTGAAGAAGTTCACCTTGACTAGTCGCGAATGGCGAGTCGGACATCGCAATCACAAGCTGAACAGACATATGAATAACGCATCATGAAGCATAAAAATAACAGCAAACATTTTCATGGGGCGTGCCATAGTATAAAAGCTAATTCTAACCTAAGTTTAGAAGTGAATTTTGGCTTTAAAGAAGGTAAATGGAATAGCATAGTGCATACCTGAAGAATGGAAGAGATGTGGCGCCCATCAATTACTGGGCGCCTATCTGGCGCCGAGTGCTTGGTATGCGTACGGCGAACTCGATTCCTCTCCGCGATTCTATCCACTCCGCATCTTAGCTCCGACCACTTCAATAGACTAAATGGAAGCGTTTTCTTCAGCGAAAAACATTGAGGTGTTAATGCATATCAAATATATTCTAACAAATGATATATGCGAACATTTCTAACATGAACCAACGGTGAGTTTACGCTCGAGCATAAATTCGGTTTCTACAGCAGAAAGATGCTTACCCATCTTTCTACTGAAGAACACAACACTCTCGTAATGAAACATCAAGTAAAATTTATAAAATTAACTCGAATAAACAAAGAATTGTATTTAAAAGCGACTAGTTGTCGAGGGCAAACAAGTTTAGTTGCCTCCAAAAAATTAACTAGGCCGAGCATGTTTCAAATTCCACTGGTTCTTTGTTGATAGTTGTGTCACATTTAAAAGTGCATCATCTTTTGTCTCTGCCATGCAATAGTGTGTAAAAGTGAGAGACGAAAACAGTGTAAAAGAAAGTAAGCAGCCTTCTACACACTTTTGCCCTCTCACTTTTGCACACTATCTCGTTCCGCATGTCCAAACGTAAACGAACTTTCAACATTGATACGGTTTGTATCATGAACAAAGTTTGAAGGAAACTTTACTCATCTTTCCCATTTTCCATACTAAAACGCCCAAAAGATGCTTGAAGTTCTGATTATTGTTGACTCAGGTTTCAACAAAAGTTCGTTTTACTTTTCTTCCTAGATTAATAGCACGGCTGGACGCGAAGAAGACGAACCAGCACGGGTACGACAACATTAAGAAGCTCGAGGTCTTCCCGACAAATCTTCCCAAGTCCCACCCCGTCCTCGGCCCCTAGGTCTAAGTTTAGCTCCGCCCACCACTACGCCAGCCTCCGCTAAGGTAAATCTTGGATATTCTGTTTAGGCTCTATTATTGCTGTTCCCACATTAGTTTTTGTTTATTAATGAAAGTTGAACAAGAATATGAATGCAATGGGGTAAGATCTAAAGAAACCATGCTATAATTTTTTCCACCCACCCGCCGACCCTTGACTCCGCCCAGCCTTTAACATAACACAATCCTTCGATCCCTATCATTCTCCTTTCAATTCCCTTCCCTTAACACCAAGTAGCATTACCTATGAACATAGTGAAAAAATCAGCTAATTCATTCGCAAGCTCATAATGTGTGAACTGGAAATGGGACAGGCGTGGAATTCGCGCGCTAGATCTTTTGTTCTGTCGATATATTTTGATCTCGAGAATTTTGGAATTTAGCTTCAGACGGTAGAATTCTGTTAGCTTCAGAAGCAGAAAATAGAAACGGGTCTTGTTTTTCGGCTGCAAGCTGGATTGGCACGCCGCAGTGCAGTGCAGTGCACACAAAGAGAAATAGAAAAATTCCCAAATTCGTTCCGAGTCGAGGAACGAGGCAAAAGTTATCACGTTGTTCAAAAGTGCAATTTCAGTCGTTTCATGATATTTAATTATCAAACAGAAAAAAAAACATATTCACAAAGATTCTCAAAAGTATCTAAATTTCATTATGTATTTTAAAAAAGCACCATTTACCCCATGAATAATTTTCTTTATGATCACTAATAAGTTTAATTATAAAATAATAAACGAACATGATGATGAAACAAAATATATCTCAGAAAATGCCATGTTTCGTTTCTAGTATCACATTCGTCGTATTCTTCTCAGATATCATCAAGTTTCCAGATGAAACAACATCGGCTGGTCAAGCATGAAATGACATTATGAGACGAAAAGTTAATACAATAAATTATCTTCATTTCGAGACTCTCGAGATGGGCAGCCGCGCTAGCTGGGAAACAAGTGGAAACTCCCACGCAAAAATGAATATTACGAGTGAGGTAAATTAATAAACACGTCATTTACAGAAGTATGTTATATAGATATATTTTTTACAGCTTACCACATCTTTTAAATCGTTTTTGTTCGGTCTATGCGAGCAGGCGGAGAGGGAGAAGGATGAACACTGAAATGTTTTTGATGCTCATGCAGTTGCTTCGTCGCCTATCTCGAGGCAGGCCTGAACCGCATCATCACTATATTTCGCAGTTCGTTAGCATGGCTAATTGAGAGAGAGAGCAAAAGAAAGAAGAAGAAGAGAAAGAAGAAGAGTTAAAGGAGGTCTCCGACGAATAATTAACATATCATTTTTAATGCATGGATCAGTTTGTCTCATCGTAAAACTTAGATAGGGAAAGTTTGAATGTATTTCATCTTATCATTCCAGAGTTATATTCATTTTAAATATCACGGGTAGAGAATTGGCTACTGGAGATCTGAGCACCCTCTTACTTTGTATCGCTCGAGCGCATCAAAAACGCCAAATCCATCCATTTTGAAAAAAATATCCGTGTATAATGTGATATTTTGCTAGACAACAACAGTTGTTGAAGTAAAATATTTATTATATATCATTGTGAATAACAATCAAATGGCTTTGTCGACGTGGTCGGCCTGATCACACGAAAGATCAAACTACAAAAAAATGATCTATTGTCAGCAGCAAACATTTTGAACTCTCGCTGTCGTCCGAGTGAGATAGAGCAGGCGGGAGTTTGTCCGTTTGATATACAGAAAGAAACCACCATACCCTCAGTGTTCGCAGTGTGCGAGTATGAGTGTGTGCGAGAGAGTGCAAGAAAGTTAACAAACTTTATCTTATCATCTGTATCAACAATGATAAAAAAGAACAGGATCAGGAACAGGAAGAAACCTCATGAGTTCTTCTTCTTAAATGTCGGTCTAGTGAGCTTGACCCTTTGGACTTTAGTTCCTCCTCCTGAAGATGTCGAAGCCTGTCCGCGACTGGAGGTTGTCTGGCGTCGTTCTGGCGGCTTCTGTGTGTTCCATCCGGAAGTGGACGCCTTCGATGGGGCAGTCCTGCAAGTAGCCAAGTTTAGAACAAGGTCAAGATGTTAGAAGGACACTTACTTCAACAACTGTTGTTGTCTAGCAAAATATCACATTATATTCCATTGTTCATAACAATCAAATGGCTAGTTCAAAGCAATACCTTGAACTAAACACTGCTGACTGGAAGGCGTGATCAAGATGGTTGTCCCCTTTGTAATAAAACCTTTCGAAGGTGCTTCCATTAGGTGCCCAATTAGCAGCCTCAAGGATCTGTTTAGAGGAGATACCAGCCAGTCTAGCAAATGTGGTCGACGCTGCTCTAGTCGAGTGTGCCCCGTACGAATCATATCCACAAAGAGAGAGAACACCTTTAATCCATCGCGCTACTGTCTGAGGAGTGACCCGATTATGCGGTGATTGGTGTGAAACGAGAACTTCGTCTGCTCTCTCTGGCAACTGTGTATGTTCCAAATAACATTCAAGCGTTGCGATTGGGCATAAGATTGTTTCCGTGAAACGGAAGTATGAAGCAGAATGTGCCAAACTACCCATTCTCCTATTCTTTGTCATACCCAAATGGAAAGTCCACTGATCGTCTTTTCTTTGCAAATTGGAAATTTTAAGACTAGCTAATTACGAGACGCGTATAGGTGACGCTAAGGCCAGAAGCATAGTCGTTTTCCACGTAAGAGATCTAAGTGGCAGATTCGCTGACGCGCCCCAGGAAGCAATAGTATCCAGAACTTTGCCTACATCCCATGAGGAAGAGTATCTGGGCATGGGAGGAGCTGCGCGGAAGACTCCCTTCATGAATCGTTCAATCAGCGGAAAGTCTATTTGTGAACCCGTAGCAGTGAAGTAAGACACGATTGATGCTTTATGTACTGCTACTGTACTATATGCCGCCCCCTTTTCATTGAGTTCTGTCAAGTAATTTAGTAGTTTTGAATTCCCGCCATTTTGCCTGACTCAAAAGCGAGAGAGCATGGGATTTATTGAACTACTTTAAATTACGATTGAGTTCTGTGTTCATTGAACTCGGAGAATTGACCTACGAGAATTCAATTGACCATCTCGAGAAATGATCTCAGAGAATTACTCTGCTCCTCTGACTGAGAGAATTGCCTGTCTATTCTACTTTTTCCCAATCTCCTTCTCCCTCCCTCCCCTCTCTTCTGATTTGAGAGACTATCATGTTTACATAGCTATCATAAAATATTAATCATTGGCGAAGATATATTATACATACATATTTTAACATATATCAGCTATACGTCCTATTTTTTCCGAAAAAAAAAACAATTTCAAAACACCCATCGATCTTTTTTATTTGTCAACACATTTCAAGCACTTGAAAATATATTATTGTGTACTGTTTTGCAATCTTTTTCTTGACTACATTTGTCAAATAGGCACTGACCACTTGCGATCGACTCCCGCGAAAAAGCCGCAAGCGACTCTCTGCTGCTCAGGAGGAGTTGAACATTCTAAAAGTGGGAAGAGTAGGGAGTATGAAATGATTTGGAGAAATCTAATGAAGTCTAGCGGAAAATGTCTTCTAGTTTTTGTTTTCCACCTCTTTATTCTCCTTTTTAATGGGAAATTTTATTGACGCCGGTCATGAATGTTTTCAACATCTCTAGTGCATTTAACAGTTCGCGCGGCGAGTCTTATATTACACTTACAAAATGATCAAATTTTTGAATGACGCCTCTGCAAACTACTCAATAGCCGGCTTGTAATTCAGGAGAAAGGGCGCGAATTCAAAATATGATTTTGGTGGTCATTTCGAGAGAAGAGAAGAGACACTCACTTCTCATCGATCGGCGAGATCGGCGACCGGCTTTGCGAGGACGGCGAAGAAGCAGACGACTTGAACAAGCTAGAGCCGACTAAAGTTTATGTCATCGCCTGAAAGTTCCTTAATCTATTTATTTATTCACTTATTTATTATTCTTTTACAATTTTATATATATTATATATTTACATATTAAGATAAATAATATATATATCAATTATTTAATTTAATACATATTCATCATTTCGTCTGATAATGTATGCCATACTTTCTTAATGACAATAGATCACGATTGTCCCATGTATCAATTTAAATTTAAAAATCTAAATGGCATAATACGGTAGGCATAATACGAATGCGGCACCGATGTCGACGAATACGAAGTTTTAGACGTCTTTTGGCTACACTTTTTCCAGAAAAAGCACTTTAAAAGTATAAATTTCACTATGATAGTGAACATAGAAGTACTTTTCCCACATTTCGAACTCTGTACTCTGAGAGAATAGTGAAGATTTTATAATTCCAACATGTCGTAGTTCTTCTACACTGCATGTTCTACACAAAATTACGGAATAGTTCAGACTTTTGTTGTAATCAATAAATGTTAATAATTTTTAAAGAGGAAATCTATGGGCGGTGGTCGTCGTGGGAGTCGTGCTATTTGTTGGACTCGAAATCCTCGTGGTCGGCTGTCTGCACTCAGGGATGTCCAAAACCAGGCCCGGGCCGGCCGGCCTTCCTTGCGGGCCGGGCCGGGCCGGGCCCGCTACCCTTACGGGCCGGGCCGGGCCGGGCCCTTCCAACTGCGGGCCCGGCCCGGGCCGGGCCAAGTTTAAAAATATTAAGGCGGGCCGGGCCCGGGCCCGTAAAATTCCTTGCGGGCCGGGCCTGGCCGGGCCCGGGCCTGCTTTAATGATAAGGAAAACAAAATTTTTTCGTTCTGCTTGGAATTTATTTTAACACGTTAGCATTTATTAACTCAAAGACAAATAAATACTGCAATTCTGAAATGGTAGAAGCAATTGTATTACGAGTATTTTCAATAAAATCAACAACTGGTAAAGCTGTTAGCCTTCCAAGGGAACAATAACGCACTGACCGAGGTAATGGAACGAATTAAGAGCTAATAATTTCGTCAGTTGAACAAAACAAGAATAAGAATGGGATGCGGAAAGGAAAGAGAGAGGGAAAAAGGACTGTTATTTTGAAATACAACTAGCGATTCATTTAAGAATTGTCAATTTCATCATCTTCCTCGTCAACCCCAACAACTACAGTGCGATTCATGGAAGCGGTGATGAGGCCCTGGATGCTAGAGTCAGAGAGACGGTGCCTATAGTCGCTCACAAGGTGGTGCAACCTTGAAAAAGACCGCTCCGTCTGAGCACTGGTGGCTGGCACTGAGAGAATGGAAAGGGCCAAGGGAGCGAGGGAAGGCATGCTGTCCAACTTGTTGGTCCAAAATTCAATGGGATTTGGATAGGAGGGGCGAGTCAGATAGTATTCATCAATCTCATCTCGCAGAGTTCGAATCTCTGCGTCATCTTCACCCATCAGAAGAGAATCCGTATCATCCGCATCCACAGCCAGAACTTGCGACGAACATCTTGAGGATGTTGTGTGGGCGAAAGAAGACTCGATCTCTTCAACGTCATCTTTGCACTGAAAATTACATAATTGTTGTAATTTAAAAAAAAAACTAGATTAGAACAAACCTTGGTAAGAAAGGCTTGATTCTTGCTGAAGTGTGTGCGCATACGCGATGCGCGTGTGTCCAGAAGGGAAGCTGCGCAATGAAGTGGCGTGAAGAAGTCTTTCTCGATTTCAACGAATGCGGAGAGCAGAGACGCAGAGAAGGCCATCTCGATAGGAATTCGCCCGAATTCGCTGCCTTCTCTAATCCTTCCTGTATACCCAGCACATACGGCACCACAAGTCCAATCGTGCAGTCGTTAGACTGCAAAAAGTGATGACTGATAGTTAAGTATTAATGCGAATAAAAGTGCAAACAACCTGCAACTTCTTAACTGGTGTCTCAAAAAGAGACATGAGTTTGCCGAACGAGGTCAGCTCTTCTCTCTTGAATTCAAGGAAGCGGACTGATTCCTCAAATAGCTAAATACATGTCTAGTTCGAATTAAACTTATGAAAAAGGAAAATAACGTACAGCAAAACTTGATCTATCGTCAGCTTCCAGTGAGTCCACAAGACCGTCAAGGATATCGTTAATATCTTGCATGGTGTGCATCTTGCATGCACGAAAGAATAGTGGTCTTTGCATGTGGAAGATCGTGAGCTGGGCGATAATAGACTTGCATTAAGCCGCGGCTCTTCTCCTTGTAGACCAGCGACGACTGCTCGAACGCGGCAACTTGATCCAGTTCATCTTTTGTGAGTTCGATGGCAGCCTTCTGCGGTGGTTGCCAAGTAGGGGGCCGATCGTCAAGCTCAATAATGACTCCAGGCTCTTCCTCCATGCTTGCTAAATTTAAGGTTTAAAACAAGCAATTGTAACAGCAACAATAAAAAGGAAGCGCGGTGCTTTTTGAGCACCTGATAGCTTCTTTCATCATATTGTTCAAGGCCAGGGCCCATTTTTTAAAACGCGGGCCGGGCCGGGCCGGGCCTCGAGGGTAAGCGGGCCGGGCCGGGCCGGGCCCATGGTGCATGCGGGCCGGGCCGGGCCGGGCCCTACCTTTGTAACCTCGGCCCGGGCCGGGCCCGGGCCCGCCAAATTAGCAACGGGCCGGGCCGGGCCTAGGGCCCGGCCCGGGCCCGGCCCGGGCTCGGCCCGCTTTGGACATCCCTGTCTGCACTGGAGATTCCCCTTCTTCAAGAAGAAGAAGAAGCAGCAGCATAGAACTGTTTTCGAAGGCAAACGGCGTAAGAAGATAAAGAAGAAGAACCGACCCTCCCTCGTCAGCGTCTGTTCGTGAATACCTGAAATTCATTTCTCCCTCCCCTCTACCCCTCTTTCACTCTCTCTCACTCGTTGTCTCTCATTAAATATCACAAAATTGAATTCCCTCAGCAATAGAGATCGTTCTCATTTACAGATCCTTACATTTACACTTTGCTGGTTGAGATTAAATCGCTAATATTTTCTTTTTAGCTCCTCACCACCGGAAAAGAGTGCAGAAGAGTAGTGCCGAGTACACTTCCTTAGATTGTTAGAAGAAGCCAAAGCCGGCGTCGGTCTCCGTCTCGGTCTCCAAGCACGAATCAACAGAGGGTTGAGAGGGCTGCGAGTACATTTGTAAATAATCATAATTATAATTAGATAATGCAGCGAAGACGTCGTCCGTAAGTGTTAAGTCGATCAGCAAGCAGAGCAGTCTGCAGAAAACAGATGTGGAAGAGAAGGCTAGGTGAGCAGATACAGACCATTATAAATGTAGAGGAAAGGACGAAAAGAGGAAAAAAGAATAAGAAGAGAATTGTGGCATTGAAGGAAGCAAGGCCGATTTGTTATACCGGACAAGAATATTAGATACGGCGGTAATCTGAAAATACAGCCACGTGCCCATGGCAGAATGGTCAATCTTATGGCAGAGGGAAGTTGAGAGCTTCACATATATAAGAATGACTGAAGACATCTTCCTAATCGTTTTTGATGCAAATAATTGTTTGGAGGTTCACGTGGAGGATGAGACGACAACTGGAGGAACGGGCACCGAGACGGGGACATTCAATGTCACCTTCGACCCCAACCTCAACGTCGCCTACGAATGCGGCACCGATGTCGACGAATACGAGGTCCCTCCCGCGTCTTTTCCTTCTTCTTGTAAGTGCTCAGCATCTTTATATCAACACTAGCCAATTTACTTCAGAAGACTACGGGAATGGAGTCAACCACCGACGGCACGATTTCGGAGTTTTTCAAAGGAGACGCAAAATTGGCCATTCGACCGGACGGGAACAGCAGACGGAAGAAGTCGAAGAAACCATTGAAAGCAAGTAAATTTCCGTCGCATCACTCCGAATAGTTGAAGAAGAAAAAAACGAAGAAGTGCAGCAAGGATGTTAGCTATCACACTTGAAAATTGGGGCCTTCGGGCCGGGCCCAAATTCCTAACCATAAGACCGGTAAAAGTATGGGCGGGGCTGGCCCAAAACTGTTAGGCCCGTTGACATCTCTGATCCTTATTTGTTGTTGATTTGTTTGTTGCATTGTACGCACGAAATTAATATACTTACACATTTCAGCAATTTTCACTTTCAAACGTGACCTGATGAAGTGTGAGCAGCCGAGTGGTGAGAGTACTTCCCTCTCACCACTCGGCTGCTCTCATAGACAGAGCCAACTTTGCCAATTCTACGGATGCCACTTCTTCGTTGTGCATATATCACATCATCTGCCTACCGTAAGGCAAACGTTTGGTTTGCCATACTTACTTACAGTCCCGCTCAACATTGTTGGGTCCGGTATTAATAGTATTAATAGTATTAATATAAATAATACAAACTGGAATAGCGCGCTGAATACGCATTTTCGTGCCATTTCGCGAAGGAGTTTACCTATTTCGACCATGGAGATTACGACTGTGAAGACCGTTTTCTACAATATGCTGAAATGGCTGAGATCTCATAATATTGCATTTAATTTGGCCGTGTTTGGGTTCCAAACGGGCTGGCTTCAACTCCTGGACTACAAATTGCAAAATAAGGTGAAATTTTCAGAGCACTTCTTACCGTTTTTTGAGTTTCTTGTTTTATTTCTTTTGAGTTTCTCATTTTGTTTATGTATAAACGACGACAAAAAAAAATACAAAAAAAATTTCGTGCTTGCAAAAATCTGTTCTCAAAAAGGTATCGAACCGAGACCTCGAGATTTCCGGTCAAAGACTTACCAATACTCTACAGGCCGTAAAAACAGATCTGATGATACCTTTCTTTGGACAGCGTCGATTGCCTCACAAAGGAAACGTCGATTCTGAACACGTTCGCTCATACTTCAATGGGAGAGAGAGAGAGAGAGAGAGAGAAGGAGGGAATGCGAGAGAACGAGAAAAGAGAGGGAGAAAGAGAAAGAGAGACCGGTGGAGCGAGAAATAGAGAGTGGGAGAGAGAGAAAGAGATAGAGAGAGGGCGAGAGAGAGAGGTGTAAGAAGGTGCAGGTGCTGTTAGCTGACAATGAGAAAAAATCGTTGGTCTTACGACATACCGTAGCTTCAGCCTTGAAACGGTGACGCAGAGTAGATATAGTCGATGTTGCACCTTCTTTCGCCTCTCTCTCTCTCTCTCCCATTAAAGTATGAGCGAACGTGTTCAGAATCGACGTTTCCTTTGTGAGGCAATCGACGCTGTCCAAAGAAAGGTATCATCAGATCTGTTTGTACCGCCTGTAGAGTATTGGTAAGTCTTTCTGGTAAGGCAATCTCGAGGTCTCGGTTCGATACCCTTTTGAGAACAGATTTTTGCAAGCACGAAATTTTTTTTTTGTATTTTTTTTGTCGTTGTTTATACATAAACAAAATGAGAAACTCAAAAGAAATAAAACAAGAAACTCAAAAAAACGGTAAGAAGTGCTCTGAAAATTTCACCTTATTTTGCACTTTGTAGTCCAGGAGTTGAAGCCAGCCCGTTTGGAACCCAAACACGGCCAAATTAAATGCAATATTATGAGATCTCAGCCATTACAGCATATTTTAGAAAACGGTCTTCACAGTCGTAATCTCCATGGTCGAAATAGGTAAACTCTTTCGCGAAATGGCACGAAAATGCGTATTCAGCGCGCTATTCCAGTTTGTATTATTTATATTAATACTATTAATACTATTAATACCGGACCCAACAATGTTGAGCGGGACTGTACTTTCTTGAACATCACATTTTTTTTTCAAAAATAATTCATAGAACAAGAACCGAAAGGTAGGAAGAAGAAACAGTCTCTTCACCTTGGCATCCCATTTGTGGACAAGACTTTCACTAAGATGGAAATCGAGGCAAGTCGACAAGGCGGACACTGACTGCTGCTGGTCGCCGGGTAATTGCGATGATGGAAAGGGCGACAAGTTTCTTTGAGCGGTCCACGGCGTACGAACTCATTGAGGCTTCCCAGTCACCTCGCGCACGGAACGAGAGCATCCTGCCCATTACAGGGAGCGACAATGTCACGAAGTACGTCCCCGCCACATTCGCTAATTTAATGGATCCAGCATTGGACCCCAGTGTGGTTGGTTCTACTCTTACCAAGATATTTATCTAGCTACTTCCATTTTTTATCTAATTTGTATTTGTCACTGTGTTTTTGATGCTTGACATATATAAAGCGTGTTATATATTCAAAAATGTATTCATATAAATCAAAAAGGATAAAGTAGTTGTTCCTACCATTGTGCTCCTGCTCCATGCTTATTCAGCTATTCACACCATTTATTGATGAACGAATAAAACCCTCATCCTACGGAATATTTTCCTGCCGCGCCTTCATTCTATGTAAAAGTTCCGGGAGCGGTGCGGGAACTTTCAGAATTCTCGCACCGGTCGCGAAAAGTTCCTGGAGAAAATCTTAAGTGGTATGGGAAAGTTCCCGGAGAAAAAAGTGTGCCATACGCACTTAAATGACATTCCTTTTGCATGAAAATGTTTATTCGTTTATTGTAGTACCTTGATAGGCATTTTCAAATTAGAATTTCGTCGTAAGCCGTTCTTCATCCTCCACTACAAAGAAGGTCAAACATTCCAGAGGAAAGAAAAGACCATTTGAACTTGTAACAATGAGGACTTGTTTTTTTGCCTTTTTTTGGCTCTAATTACACCGCTTTTCTCCAGCTGTGTTAATAATCATTTGACGGAAAACTGGATGAATTTTCTAAAAAATAAAGTGAGAAAATATATAGTTCTTAAGAACGTAGGAGCAACTTTTTCGTTCTAATTTTCTGGAAAGGCGTAAGAAAGAAAGTTTGAAAGAAAGAAAGCAAGGATGAAAGTAGGAAGCAAAGTAAGAAATAAGGAAAGAAAGGAAGGAAGAATGACAGAAAGTAAGTAAGAATAAGTAAGTAAGAAAGTAAGAAATAAAGTAAGAAAGAAGGAAAGAAAATAAGTTTGAAATAAAGTAAAAAAGATAGTAGGAAAAAAGAAAGATAGTAAGAAACAAAGTAAGAAGGAAAGAAAGAAAGTAAGAAGGAAAGAAAGAAAGTAAGAAGGAAAGAAAGAAAGTAAGTAAGAAACAAACTAAGAAAGAAAGAAAGAAAGAAAGAAAGAAAGAAAGAAAGAAAGAAAGAAAGAAAGAAAGAAAGAAAGAAAGAAAGAAAGAAAGAAAGAAAGAAATAAAGAAAGAAAGAAAGAAAGAAAGAAAGAAAGAAAAAGAAAGAAAGAAAGAAAGAAAGAAAGAAAGAAAGAAAGAAAGAAAGAAAAAGAAAGAAAGAAAGAAAGAAAGAAAGAAAGAAAGAAAGAAGGAAAGAAAGAAAGATAGTAAGAAACAAAGTAAGAAGGAAAGAAAGAAAGTAAGAAGAAAGAAAGAAAGAAAGAAAGAAAGAAAGAAAGAAAGAAAGAAAGAAAGAAAGAAAGAAAGAAAGAAAGAAGAAAGAAAGAAAGAAAGAAAGAAAGAAAGAAAGAAAGAAAGAAAGAAAGAAAGAAAGAAAGAAAGAAAGAAAGAAAGAAAGAAAGAAAAAGAAAGAAAGAAAGAAAGAAAGAAAGAAAGAAAGAAAAAGAAAGAAAGAAAGAAAGCTTCCGGGACCCCTCACCGAACTTTCTTGAGAATGAAGGCGCGGCTTGTTTCCCAGAATCAGAAGGGATATTTGAAAATGGACGGATTTTTATTCGGACGGAGAACGCGAAGAACGTATCCCTTATGATCCCCCGGAAAAAAGAGGAAACAAGCGGTAAATTTAGTCTTATTTTTTCATTGTGCTTAAAGGATACAATCGGGAATATCGCACGAGACATTGTATTCATTGATACTTTTTTAATGTTTGTGTTAAGAATTTCATTTCATGGGCATTGATAACGGAACTACTGGAAATCTCCTTCACAGTAGTATTTACATTTTGCAGACGAACAAGGAATCTTTTCCAAAAATTTTTATTTACATGGTATAAGAAGAGCAAAAGGAGGGCTAAAGAGTGCAGACTCTGCTCGTACCCACTCACTTCTTTCCCTCTTACTCGAGGTTGCTTGGATTGCCTCTGCATTCTTGCCCTTCTTGTCATCCTCGTCCTTTTCTTTCATGCTTTCGAAATATCTCTTTATTTTGTAGTCTTTCTTCGTTAATTGTTTAAGCTAACAAGTCCTAATCAAGTCTTCAATATCGATTTTTTATACTTTTTTTACACAGATGGATTTACGGCTCAGCTATCCTTATCAGTCGTTTCCTTTTATCAGTCAAGTAACCACTCAAGCAACATTATGTGTAAATTAAACTTTTTATTACCTCAAGTGATTCTATTGTGAAAAAGCCTCGAGATATGCTCTCTTCGCCTGAAAACCATCGAGCGTGAGAGCCAGCTTTTGCTTGCCCATTCGTAAAGTCCGTTCAAACTTTGATACCCTAGAAGTTTCGCATCCTTCCTCTGGACACCCTTAGAGGTGCAGAGATGAGTTGAGTCTTCTCGCTGTATTCTGTAAGCTCAGTGACTTCAAGCCGACTCTTTTTTGATGTAGCGGGTAAATTTTTGCCCAAAATTTCGAATCTCCTGGTACTCTGTGTTGTTCCCATCAATTGCCTTATCAACGTAATCATGCTACTTTTTTGATTTCCTGCATGAAAGGTAAGTTCTTCATGTCCTATTCAATGAATATGTATTCTAATTCTCAGCCATGTTCAAATTCAAGATGTATTCGTGTTCAAATCACAAATCTCTCGCGTGTGTATTAGGAGAAAATTCGCAATGTAATAAGAGTATTAAAAATCTATATTAAAGACTTGATTAGGTAGAGAATAGAGCTGTTGTTCGTTTTTCTCATCTAGAACTACTACATAACATGATTTTGTGGCACAAAAGTGCATCTTTGAGCTTTCGAGTTTATGGGTCGTTGGCATGACCCTAGAAATTTCACTCTATTGAAAGAAAAAAGGAAATGTGTATCTTTAAAATTCCACTAAAAGGGAATATGTGATGCAGAATTCTTCGCTCTATCTAATCATATGGAAAATTGCTCCAGCTGGTGACCTCTATGGACTATAAATGAGGGTTTCATTAGTTATCATTGAATTAATTTTCATAGAAAAATATAAAAATTGCATTTTTGAGTTCCAAGATAACACGTATACCTTATTTTGTAGAGAATTGAATGGCAAATATAACGACATCGACATTGTCCGAAAAATAAAACAATTAAAGTAATTATACTGTTTCATCCCTCCGAGCAAAAACGCGAGTGCACGAGGTTCAAGTCAAAATTTCATAAAATGTGTATCCTTCGATTTCCTTCATAAAAAGATATCCTGTGTAGTTTTTTTTCTCCTCTTTCTTGTCATGTATTCGCTTCTAGCTTGCCCTAGCGCTGGCCGTAAAATGGGTTAAAAGTCCAGAAATCCAATTTCTGAAACAGAAAAATGCCTAAAAAGGGTCAAAAATTAAATTTTCAGAAAACACGTCATAGACCTTTTTTGTGTGCCTTCCAATGACAAATAAACTGAAAAAAAGAAAACTGAAAAATATTAAGTTTTAAGGAAGTTATGGACACTCAAACTTTCGCCTTACTATTGCATGCACTGGCAAGAAAAAATTTTTTTATAATAAATTTGACCCCATTATTTCTTTTACAATGCAAGTGCGTACTCCTCATAAAATTTTGGTTACCAAAATCCGACACTTTCCCCGGGGCAGGCGCTCCTCGACCCATACAGAAAGGCTCTCTTAATTCCATAAACTGCCAGTTGCCCGCTCAAGCAGAGCCTGTGTGCCGCGAACGAGAGCGCACACAGCAGAACACATCTCTTCTTGCTTCTTCGAAGGTGCTTTTTGTGTCTTCAAATGTATCTATTAAAAAGTATTAAGTTTAAAAAAACATATCCGAACTCAAGAAGATTTCTTGCATCCTATAATAAGCAAACATTGCATACAAAAATCATCATGGAGAAGCAGCGCGTCCAGCTTGTTGTCCGACTGTTGACGTAGATCCAGACCGTACCTCTTTTATACCATCGCTGAAACACAATTAATAAATTAACTATTTAAAGGAGCTGTTCACTGAATAAATAGCATATGGTTTTGTGAACGTGAATCAATTTGCGTTTGATTAAAACGTAATTTCCGAAAGTTTGAAAAAAAAATTATTTGAATCAACCCGGCGCACCTTCAGACACTTGTAGCAGAGCTCGTCGACGGAGAGAAAGCATCAGGCAAGGAGTGTGTGGCCCTTTGCAGAATGGCCGAATAGTAAAACTTGTTCACGTACACTAAATTAGATCCATAAGTGATACACAAGAAAAGGGAGATTTTTTTTTTACAATTTTTATTTGCATATAGATACCGAGTATGTAAAGGGATATATGTATGTATATAAATCTTAATAAAGTATTAATATCTGTAAATGTGAACTGATCGACACTCAACCTGTGAAAATGCTACTCCGCTTGCAAACACTACCAGCTATCAACGAAGAGGAAGAGAAAGTGAAGCTAACCGAAATGGAGTTGAGATTCCTTAAAAACGCGATAAACGCTCGAGAAGATTCGATCCGGAATCTAACATGGATTCGATGTGGATGATAAGGCTCGGTCTATGCGAGCAGGCGGGGAGGGAGAAGGATGCACACTGAAATGTTTTTGATGCTCATGCAGTTGCTTCGTCGCCTATCTCGAGGCAGGCCTGAACCGCATCATCACTATATTTTGCAGTTCGTTAGCATGGCTAATTGAGAGAGAGAGCAAAAGAAAGAAGAAGAGTTAAAGGTAGAGAAGGAAAAGAGAGAGAGGGAGAGAGACAGAAGCCAGACAGATCCCTATTTCTCTTTCCGTCCTTCTCTTTCTTCTTCTCTCTCTCTATCTCTCTCTCTCTCTCTTTCTCTCTATTTTCAAGAAGTTTTAATCCTAACCATAACTTTCTAAATAGATTTCTATAATTTCTTTCATAAGTGAATTGTCTTCTTCTCTTCGTTCTCTTCATCGATATTATTTAAAAGGTTGTTAAAGCTTTTGAATATATTAATAGTTTCGTTAATTAATTGATTTCATAGCCTTTGATAAGTAGAAAAAGTTAATTGAAGTTATAAGAAGATTAAAAACAAACAAACATAATAAATATATTTCGGTTGTCATTGTTTGGTTCAGGAGTGAGGTGTGTTCTCTTCGTCCTCGTCGTTGCAAGTGACATCGGCATTCTCTCAAAGGTACGCTGAGAGATTCTGTTCGAATATTATCTGCTAAGATTAATGGTTTTTGTTTTTTTTTAAATATATTTCTTTCTTTTCTCTTTAATCAATGTCAGTTGGAGATTTCTTTTGTTGGATTGTAGCGATTCTTCCAAAATGTTTTTTTTCGTACGTATATTTTTTCAACCAAAATTCTCAGTTTCTCTTATTAGTTTCTCCTACTCTAATTGATGCCCAATGTTTAACATTTGAAAGATAAGGTACCTGAAGTTGTAAGATGATAAATAAATAAATTTCTAAATAGATATAGTTAATAATTGTTTGCTTTGAGGAATGAAGTGTCTTCTCTTCATCCGCGTCAAACGGCAAGTGGGCGACATTTTTCAAACGGTTACGCTTAAAAAAATAAAAATAGGGTTCTTTTTAACTCAATTTTTTTTGTCATCGAACAGTGGATTCTTAATCAGGTTCCTGGAAACTGGACCAATGCGCTGCTTGTCCTCCTCTCCAGAGCCAGTCAAGCCGGAGATGAAGCTGCTGTCCCATCTACTGTTTTTACACAACGTGTATCTTGGATAATATTTACTTGTACTCCAAGTACTTTGCATCCCAGATGCCTTCGCTTCTCGCTTCCACGTCTCTTTTATTGTAAAATTTGTACAATTTGAATCAATCTTGTGCAGTTTTAACTAATAAACTCATTTAAAATCTTGATGCCTTCGTTACATGGACGGCACAGAAAAGAAGCTGGAAAAGTAAATGAGATCGCGAGAGAGGAAGAGGAGCAGTATGAGGAGGGGTGTTGTTGGAATCACACAACAGAGAGAGAGAGAGAGAAAGAGAGAGAAAGAGAGAGTGAGAGAGAGAGAAAGAGAGAGAAAGAGAGAGAGAGAAAGAGAGAGAGAGAAAGAGAGAGAGAGAGTGAGAGAGAGAGAGAAGAGAGAGAGAAAGAGAGAGAGAGAGAAAGAGAGAGAGAGTGAGAGAGAGAGAAAGAGAGAGAGAGAGAAAGAGAGAGAGAGAGAAAAGAGAGAGAGAGAGAGAGAGAGAGAGAGAGACTTTATGCTTTTCTGCAGAAGAAACCATAGATAAGTGCAAAATGAGGTGACAGGCAAAAGAAGCGGTCGCAGTCAAAATCACAATTCGATGTGCCATAGATAGAATAGCCTAAAGCAAGAGAGAATCTTTATCCTTATCCATTGATAATAGCTTTATCAATCTTTCGAGGCGCTCGACTCCTGTCCTTGTACACAGGCTCATATCAGCAGACTCTCGGCCTCAGGTTTGGCTAATTGAGTAATACAAGTGTGTATCCAATACGTAAAGCTTTAATAAAAAGTTTTGGGAAAAACTTCTTATAACACTGTGACTGTGGAGACAGGCAGAATAGAGGTGGCACACAAACCGAGACTACATGCTGGATGGCTCTCAGATCCCATCTTCTCAAACCCACACAACACAATCACTTTCTTCACAAAACCCCGAACCGAACACGTTCTCCATCTTCCTAATGGTAAGTGTACTATTCCTTGAGCGTCTACAATTTACTCATTTGTCCTTTGAACGAGGAAACACAACGACTACACATTTATCAATAAAGCCTTTTTAAAAGATGATTGAGAGCAGGGAAGCCAGAATAGTCAACGACACGATAAAAGGTGGTACAAGTGGAAGATGGGGAGGTGACTCGTCGGTGCGCTCAACTCGTTGTCGCGCTTCTTCATCGGGCGTCCGAGTCTCATCTTTCGCGCGATCTCTGTTCTTCTCTGGAATTCTTCGATATCACCCAGAGACTCCGTCGAGGCCGGCAATGATGAAGCCATTGACAGTTGTCAGGGAGCCGTTCGCGAGCGCTTTCTGAGACACCGGATGCTGATGCTGTTGAATTTTGTGAAACGAAAGCAGCAACTGACTACGGTTTGGAGTCACAAATCTCCGAACTTACCGAAAAGCATGGAAGGAAGCATCTCCTCGTGTCACTTGCCCATTGAGAATCCCTGACCACGCAAGAAGTCGCAAATGGACTCCTCTTCAGCAACATCCACTGCCTCGACTTATCGGTTGCACGCCTGGAACATACTAACTAACTCACCTTAAATAACCATAGTGTCAGATTTCAATGAAAAAAATTTGGAACGTCGTAAATAAAACAATAAAATATGTCTGTTTTTGAAAGATTAGTTGGATGGTTGATTCGTGTGAGCTGTACCGCTGTATCGCCGTCTCTTCAAGGATGACTTTGAAGAACATTGCGCATTGTTCTCCTTGCTCGAGAATCGAGATTACTGCACTTGAATCGATTGCTGAAACAAACATATATTGGTTCGTATAAGTAGGGGAATTTATTTTGAGCATACCATTAGCTATATTATAGTATCAACAAAGACGAAGAGAAAGTGAGCCGAACCAAAATGGAGTTGAGATTCAGTTGCTGACGTGGTATATGCACGCGAAGATTCGATCCGAACGGTTTTAAAAAGATCTGGATGACTTGGCTCGGTGTATGCGAGCTGACGGGAAGAAGGAAGAACGAACACTGACATGTTATTACTCAAGCTGAAGCTTCGTCGCCTGTATGGTATGCATGCGCCTCATCACTTCATTGGGCAGCTCATTGACACTGCTAATTGCGAGAAAGAGAGGCATGGAGAGATAGAGTGAGAGAGAGAGAGAGACAGAAATAGAGAGTGAGGGGAGAAGAAGGAGAGAAAAAGAGAGAAAAAAGGAGGAGACAAAGATCTATAGCGTCAGGATTTCTATGGTTTTCTCTGCCTGTTGACCCGCTTTCTCTCTCTCTCTCTCTCTCTCTCTCGCTCTCTCTCTCTCCACCCTCTCCTTCTAGCTATTTCTCTCCTCAATTAATTCACATAACATGACGTCTGGGAACATTGATACTCCTAAGCTTTCTGGGTATGCTCCTTTCGATGAGCACGTAATTGTATCATTCTTTTCACAGCTTAAGTTCTCGCTTATTACTTTTCGTCTATCTGGAAGAAGAAGTGGGAGGCACACTTCTTTTGACTGTTGACTTAATAAAGATGTTTGACTTGACCAACTCGAGTTGAAATACTGAGTTATTACAACTGACGGCAACAACACTTCTAATAAGGAAACGATGACATAAAAAGATGACTGCCTTGAACAAGAAGAGAAGTGAAATGTCAACCAGTTTTACAACATGCAACGGACGAAGAACTGAGAAAGTGAACTTTGGAAAGAAGGAAGAGAACGGGAAGAAGGCCTTCTTCTTGAAAAAGAGGCAGAATCACCACGAAGGCGCCTGCTTGGGTAGCATTGATCCCTTGAAGAGCACACGGTTGCCACGTGATCAGCGTCTTCGGAAGCGGAATCAGCCTGACAAACAAGGAATAAGCTATGTGCAACCGTAAATGTAAACTAGTAATCAGTATAGAAGCAATATTCGTGATCTAAATCTAAAGGATTAATCTTTTTGTTGCCAAAACCACCACAAGCTCGTATGCATTCAATGATGATCATGAAGAAAATTATAAAATCAGGTGAAGGCAAACGGTTCCGATAAGGTTTTTATTAGATAAACATTAATTTTATTTATAAAAAATTTAAACACTAACAGTACTCTGCGAGTCCAATCGAGGCGAGTTTGGCCGTGATGTTCAGCTTCCTAGCTCTGGCCGACTATGACTTTCTTCCTTGCAACCGGCAAGACTGGATGCGATCCTTAAAAAAAAGCAATATAAGAAAACGTTCAAGAAATTCGTAAGTATTATTGAAATGACATGTACTTATATGTCTTCAAATAAATGTAAGCAAGCGAACGACCTCGCTCCCCTCCAATAAGCCGAGTCAAGGAGTCCCGAGCATGACAACCACGAGAAGAGCCATCATGCCCAGCCCTCCCTACTTTCCCCACCCGAACGCCTTTGTCGGTCTAGAGATTCCCAGTATTTTCTCAATTTTACGATTTCGTTACATTCGAGTTAAAATACTTGCTTCATTTTTCTCAATTCATCATTTTCCTTCTCACGATTTGTTCCATTTCCTCTTTTTTCATATATGCTCACTTCCAGCCAGAGCCGGTAAATGGCCCAAAAATTTTGGGCCGGCCCTACCCGTTGGACCCAAGGTCTGGGCCGGCCCGGCCCGAACCATTTAAGGGCCCTAGAATTTTGGGCCCGGCCCGGCCCGTAGGCCCGTTTGAGCCCGATTTTCAAAAAATTCGGGTAAAAATTTATGATGAACTACTAAGTACCTTAAAACTCAGAATTTATATTGTTCAACATGTTTACATGTTTTCTACATGCTACTAAGTTACACACGCGCAAAAATGTCGTGGCTAAATTTTGTTTAATGTCTGTGTTAGCCACTCTATTTTTCACGCGCTTTCTAATCAGCCGCCGTAGTAAAGCGTCGCTTTTTTGGTGGGAGAACTGGAGGGACCTCCCCGACCCGGCAACTTGCTCCGGTACCATTTTTCCCCCACCCATCATCATCTGCTGGGAGGACGGGAGCGTCTCTGATGTTGCATTATGATGTTTGTGTCAACAAATAGTTCGGGCCTCCAACTGCCGAGTGGACGGCGGCTTTTCTGATGATGTCTACTGACTGACATTGTTTAAACTCTTATCACTCTTTTTAGCTAGTTTGAAAAGGAAAGAAAATCAGTCAGAAACAATGAAGAGAGAGAGAGAAGAGAGAGAGAAGGAAAGAAGAGAGAGAGAGAGAGAGAGAGAAGAGAGAGAGAAGGAAAGAAGAGAGAGAGAGAGAGAGAGAGAGAGAGAGAGAGAAGAAAGAGAGACAGAGACAGCGAGAGACTGAAAAATAGTTTATCAGAGCGAAAATTCATTAATATGTTCTCAAGAATATGTTTTCGCAGATTAGAAAATGAAGCACAACCCGAAAGAAAACCGAGAAGTCATTGCCTTTCAAAATAACCAAGGGGTATCATGGAGAATATATGTATAGACGTTCAGCCCTTGTAGGGCTGCAGGAGGAATGTCCTGCTCGGCTCGGTATGAATATTCTTCACAGGAAGAATTTCATGCAACGAAGATTCATTTTAAAGTACAGTAGTAAATATTTTAGAAAAGAAAAATTAATATGTGAGGGAAGTTTTGCATTTCATATGCCACCAGTCGTCCTGACTGGACGACATCGTGTGCTTATCGGGCCCAAACCGGCCTGCGGGCCGGCCCACCTTTTTTGGGCCCGGCCCGGCCCGGGGCCCTGGGAAATTGGGCCGGCCCGGCCCGCGGGCCGGCCCGGGCCGGGCCGGGCCGGGCCGTTACCGGCTCTGCTTCCAGCCAGAGTTAGCTGAATTCTCAGCCGCACGATTTTTCTCCCTCGAGGACATAGACAAGCGTCTTGGACATGTCCAAGACATTTTATTGTCCAAGACACTTTAGAGACACGTGGGAGACATGTCAGGGACATATTTCATAAGAAAAAGGGAATATTTTGTGCCAAATTTGACTTCTACACATCTACTATCAGCGAAACTAGGCAAGATGACTTATGAAGTCTGGAAAAAACCCACGTAGACAGATAATAATTATGTCGTAAAAATAATTAACATGCACTCTCAGCATTAGAGCGCACCGCAAAATAGAACGCGACGGTTAAGAATGATATGCGAGGGGAGTGATTTGTCTCGAAGACAGGAAATGACATTCGGAGTGTTTGTTTCGCCTCTCTTCAAATTGTACACTTTCTCGCCTTCTCAGGATGTCTTGGACATTATCCCAGACATTGTCCCAGGCATTCTCGATGTCTTGGACATTATATTTTCTAAAAGTGTCTGCGACATTTCAAAGACATATGAGAGACAGATGCGAGACCCGTGTATTAACATAGTCCTTTTGCTTAGTGTCTGGGACATTTGTCTGCCACCCCAGAAAATGTCCTGGACATATCCGAGACGCTTGTCCATGTCCTCGAGGGAGAATAATCATGCGGCAGCTATTTTTGCTCACATTTAATCGTTCTAGCTAAGCCAACTAAGTAAAATTCTTGCCTTGGTTGCGTTCTTTCCAAGGTAAATAGTAGTGACTTCTCAAACTCATAATTATTCAAGTTTCGTTCTGTACTCAATTTTATCTCTCCCACTCTCTTAAGAACGCGCGCAAAAGACTTAAGGTGCTCGTTTCCAAGAGCCATCCTGACCTAGAAGCTTGTGGAGGCGAAGCTGATACGTACCAAGCGCAACAGAGCTCCGGATATGGACGAAACAATCAAAGAGGCCATTCTGGATGAAGCAGAAGAACTGATCGAGATGCCTCTTTTTCGGCCAATTCCCTTTGGACAAGAGATCGCAAATGACATTCTGAAAGGTAGACGTCACAAAATCCAGCTCTACACATGGAAGGCAATAAAGCGTTTTCTCATTACAAAGAAGGATGCCATCAATGAAAAGTATCTTCAAGATTTAATGAAGACAAATGAATTCCAGAAATACAACTAGCCGGGGTGGAATTGAATTTTTGTCATTAAATGCTGTTTCATTATTGCATATATGCTTTGTTTTGATAGACATGCTATATCATATGTACTTTGATACATTTATAAAGAAAGATAGCATTTTGAGGAGCGGACGACCAAAAAACTAACACTTTCAAAGCTGACTTACTTTATCAAAACAGAATCGATGATCAACGTTTGCTTATGAGTGGGATTCAATTCCAGGAAAAGGATCTGTAAGACAAGTTTTACATGCAGAACACATGCACAGTGATATGTTCTTTCATTTTATGTATAATACTAATTTCTGTTTGTGGGTTTTTCTTTGTCAAAAGTCTTTGAAACGCTGAATATGCAGCGCACAACTTGGAACATTCTATTTTGTATCATTTTCTGTTACCGTCTTGATTTTCATTTTACAAGATTGTCTACTCTGAGATCAAAATGCGCTGCATTCTCATGAAAATTACTCACGTGATTTTCACACCCCTCAATTATTGTTTGCGAAAGGCAATATCGCCTTCCTCTTTGCAATTCCAAACTCACTTCTGATTGTGAGAATGCAATAAGTTTGATATTTACCATTTAACGTGTGAACTAACTCTGACACTGTAGAATGTCTTTATATCAAAGAAATGCGCAAAGATGTCAAGCAAGTTTTTTATGCAACCTATTTGCTAGGCTCGCAGTTTGTTCTCTCACGATGACGTTTCCTCCTTTCACTATTCTGAGCAGCGGAAAAGAATTCGCTATTCATGCAGACAATGCACATTATTCTGCACGGAAAGAACACAAACAAATTTGTGAAGTAATAATGGTTCTGCTCACACAATATATATATATATTTTTTTTTTTTTTTACATAGTTTGCTTCTCTCATTTTTGCTCACTCTCTCGTGTTAGTGTTGTGCACGGTTTGAACTAGAAGAAGTTTCGCAAATGATGGCCTAAATGTGAATGCATTTAAGCCATTTTCCATAGCAAACGGGAATATGAAGTTTCTATTTATTCTCGTTCATAAACTCAGGTTTACTTTTAGTTCTATTCTACTACCAGATTAATTGCACGGCGGTATTTAAAAATTCATTTAAGCAAGTAGTAAAGAATATGAAAGCATATTGGTTTATACAATACCACAATATGTATGTATACATATGTATGTCAATGTACATACATGTCGGTATCTAACATCCGATCAACTTACCCATTTCAGAACCAGCCTAATTAGTATCCTGAAAAAAGGAATGTATGATTTTGACATCCGTTTTTGAGCCTACATATGTACATCGCCAACAATGAACTTTTGGTTTTTAGGAAATAACTCTAACGACAACATATGATTTGTTTTTGTAAATATGGTGTACTTTGGCACATTTAAGCTTTTTTACATACATACATACATGCGTACATAGATTTGCTGAATGTGTTTCGCAGATGAATTCTCTTCGGACTTTAGAAGGAGTGCTATTTATTTTTGTCTTAAACGTGCATCATTAAAAAATTCAAGAGTGGACCGCTGCCTTCTTTCAAATATTTTATGTTATACTATACCAATTCTGTGACCGCATTTCGCACGTCGACGTTGCCAAGACAGCAGAAATCCGACGAGCACTCTTCGCGCCCTGTATTATTCTAATTCTGATGCACGCTTGTCGATCCGAGATAGTGAAGTCGACAAGGAGGCCAAGTGGTTCATGAAGAAAAAGAAGAAGAAGAAGAAGAACAAGAAGTGGGTCACATCAACGACATCAACATCCATTTGATCGTCAGCGACGCTTTCAGCTTTGCAAAAGAGCCCTCCAAAGTGCCCTCGCAAACAGACATGGGAAGGAATTTTACATCTTACCCACGCAGTAAAAATCGATGTTTGCAACAAAAAAAAAACAAGAGTAGAACTTACAATTGCTTCATATGTGCACTTATTGAGTCATTTGTGAGTGTAATGAAACGACGTTGAGCTGTGCCCGCGTGCTCTGCTTGTACTTCTTGAACATGACGACGATCTGCCGTCGATAGGAAGGCGTGAAGGCGAAGAGGGCGACCAGATGGCCCGCGTTCATAATGAAGTAGCACGAATGCGCGAGTAGCGATGTAAATGTAAAAAGGAGATAATGAATTTGTATGTGATGATGATGTTCGTATAACTCGTTTGAGAAAAATCAAATCTTTCTCTCACAATGCTTTGGCATGTAAAACAGTAGTATCAGTCAACTATCCGAGCTGTACTGTTACAATTATTAACACTGACTGTCATTTTCGGAGTTTGTAGAGATTTGGAGAACGAAGATGGCCGGTGGAATAATGTACAGTGAAAATGGGAGTATTGCCTAAGAAATTGAATTAATTGATAATTTTTAACTTGCAAAAATGTGGAGGTCGTTTGACTTTTGGTCTTTTTTTAAATTTACAAACTCCACCACTCACCTGCGCAATGAGCGCCCTCGTCATGATTCGATGGTATTCTTTAGCCTTCGAACTCAGCCGCCCGGGAATGGCCGAGTCGACCGTGTAGAAGATGTGCCAGCTGAGAAGCGCGAGCAGAGGCACAAAGAGTACGGTGCTCGCGATTATCTCGGCTTACAAGACAGACTTCCACTTTAGTAGGTGAAAAATTTCAACAAAAACAATTATCAGAAGATTTCCGCGTGGGATGCGCAGATCATTTATACATTGTGTCACCTGCAGCATTTCTGCGACTAACTTCAAAGCTATAAATATTACAATGCTTTAGAGAGGTTTTTTTCTACATATTTTAATCTCAACATTGAACGTAATCCAAAGAAACATACTCGTAAAACGTTCGATTACGGGAACGTAGAAACAGCTCGTCCGTTCTTCCAGTTCAGTCAATAGAACAGATGCATTGTCAACAAGGATGCGCTGCAGCAGACATTTTATTCTTTTGTTGTATATATTTCAGTTTGCATTGTAGACATTTCAGCTTTCTTTTATGATTAAAACTGATGTTTCCTCTCCTTTTAGAACGATGCGATATTTGCTCCCATCCCGATCGAACCTCGAGAATGAATGCCCTGGCTTGGACAGGCTCAAGTAGAAACAGGTAGATGTGGACAACGTTGAAGGCAGGAAAGATGGCAATAAGGGCACGGACAATCCAGATCGCACGCTTAAAACGCCATCTGCCATCTTCAGGCTGAACATTCTGCAAAGTTCATCATACATAAACTTTGCTCTACTTTGATAGAAAGTATGCTTGAAAAACCAAAATACCTTTTGGCCAGTACTGAAGTACTTTTTGTGTGGTGAAAAACGTCACTTGTATAATAGAAACCGATCACAAATTAAGAAAAGCTGAAAAAAGAAACCTGATGCCTATAGAGGAAGCAAAGGACGAAACCAGTAACGAAAAAGGAGAGAGTCGGAAAAGTGATGAGCTAGAGAAAAACGAATTATCATACAGCTGCAAGACAATTACAAATTGAGCTTTTTTTTTAATGAATATTTTTGCTTATCCTTAAGCTTTCTATGTAGTTATTCGTCAAAAAAGTTTTAAAAAAATGTTAACGCTATGTCTAATATGTTAATTAATATTTCCTCTATGAGTTACATGAAATATGTTATCAATGTCAAAATACACGTATTTTACAGGTAAATAAATGAAAGATAGCCAACGATTCGGGCTTCAGCGGACAAGTTGAGCGGCCACACCGAGAGGAGGCCGGCCGTGGATATGCAAGGAAGGGGCGAGAGAAAGTTGGGCATCGTCAGCCAGAAAACGGTGACATCAAGCGTTAGCGTCGAGAACTGCAAAGTGGTTGGCTTAAAGGAATAATGGCCTCATCTCATTACGATATGGTAATGATCGAATTTGCTTATAAAAGAATATATTTCTTTCATAGTCTACATTTTTCTCAATTCAACAAAAATTGCGTGCCAAACGAAAGATGAGACAGCGCTTGTACGCAACAGATGCCTGGCCACTGTAGAAGTGCACGAAGAAGAAGCCCATCGAGTGAAGCAGCACTGAGACTGCTCCACAGAAGAAATACAGCCAGAAATGCAGAGATGAGATATACGGACTCGGAAGACTTTTACGATAAACACCTCAATCGTCTCTCTTCCAGAATGTTGTTCAATGGATAGCTTATTAACAGTCAATGAACCTTGTGTTGTGACGAAATTGGAAGGATCTAATAACGACCTCAGCCACAGTCTTAGCATTCTGCAACTATTTTGTTTCCAGAACGATTCTCCACTTTCCACCACAAATGCAGATTGAGAATTACACAAGGTTTAGAGTCCGGACGCAGTGCGCGGAATGCCATATGAAGTGGAGGAGATGAAGAGAGAGAAGTGACGCAGCCATGTCAAGACACGTGAAAGGAGAATAGGCGAGAGAGAAGAGAGAGAAAGAGAGAGAGAGAGAGAGGGAGAGGGAGGGAGGAGGGAAAAGTCTGCATTGTCGTAGATGAATATGCTCCCTTCATGAATTACTAGGAGCAATTCCGAGAAGGATGCAAACAAAATAGGAATTTACAGATAGAACAAACACAACTTTTGCACATGAGTTGAGAGCTTCCCAGAACTTTGAACTTTTTTTTATAGCCATGCTGTCTTTGAATGAACGAAATACGCCGTGTGAAATATGCCTTGAAATATAACTTGAAAGAAAATAATGAGAGCGAGAGAGAGAGAGAAAGAGAATGAGAATGTAAGGGAGAGAGAAGAGAAACAACAAAGTGGGAAAGACAGAAAATTTAAAGAGCAGGGCGAACGATAAAACTCTTACTTAAGAATTAGAAAAATATGCCAAATCAGCAACCTATACTGGGCGGATTTTTCGATGCTAGCCAAATGTACATATGAATACGCCCGTATCCCGGCATAATGTGTCCGGCATTGATCGTACACCAACAATTTCGCCGCCTCTCCCAATGGCAAAAGTGTGGAATACTATGCAACGTCTTCATATGGGACTGATTTTTGCTGCATTTAGCCATTCTGGATTGTTGTAGTTGAATTTTGTCGTATTTTGGCTGAATTATTCCGCAGGTTGATTCGACGTTTTAATCTTTCCTTGCTTTTTACCGATTCTAATGGTCATAATTTGGTTGCGTGAGTGATGTTAGTATTCTTTTAAGTACTCAACACATTGCGAAACGCCGTAGTTATGGTGATTGTAAAGTGTTAGACACATTGCTTGTTGAGGCAATGCAACCAATAAGGAAGCGATATTTCACTTTTTTTTGCTCTCTATTAGACACTTGTGATTTATTTTCTATTATTACGGCGTCGAGCTTGACGGTGCAAGGAACATTCATACTTCGGCGACTCGGTTCCTCGCTGTTCATTCATTTGAAGTCTCGTGGTATCACATTTCGTGCATTTTAACGAGTTTCCTTTTACTGATGCTTCCCAGTTCAGAATAACTTCTTCTGTCGAGTTTGGACACATTAAGAACAACAAGTCAATACTGTATGCACTTTGATAGATGAATCAACGGTGAAAGGGACTAGGATCCTTTGCAAGCTTCATATATAAAACCACCCTATATCTCTCTGTCTCCATCTCTTGCTTCTTCTCTCTCACTCCGTCCCTCTCTCTATTTCATTCACTCTCTATTTAGGGCAAAGAATTACTCTTCTTCCCCTCTTTGCATAGTTTTGAGGATGCATCGGCTGCATCGACAGAGGAGGAGAGAACCGCCAACAGTGACATCACCATGAGAAGCTGCTACGCCGTCGTGGACGTCCAAGAACAGAAGAGCCAGGCCGAAAGCCAGTCTACGAACAACCACGCAGAAGCGGGCAAACGACATCGCCGTCATCGCCCAGTACAAGAAGCAGGCGCACCCGTCCATCACGAGGCTCCGTGCAACCCATTGGGCTGAGTAATTCGCGTTTTTTATAGTTACTGTTAGCTTTTGGCCTTCTTGCTCCACTCTTCTTCCATGTGATGTCTCAGGTAAAAAAAAAAGATATACCGATAACTTGTTTCTCCCTGAAAGGGCAAGGGTTGAAACTTGTACGCGTTCATGGAACTGTAAGGTCATAAAAATCGGGTATATTGAAGAGGACTTCTCAGTGTTTGGGTTATGAGTGAAGCTGTTGGATGTTGATAAGCGGATAGAATGTGCTTCAGAGGCCATGGAGCTCCTTCCTCTTCACTTCTCTCCTCACCCCACTCAGACCCCTGCAGACGAAACTCAGACTGTGCATCACACCCTTCCAAATAACTGACAAACTCCTTCATCGATGCGACGCTTCAAATTGTCAAGCTGATTGAATATTGACGTCACATTGGGCACTAAAAAGAATTCAGGTTCGAATTGCCGCCTCTTCGCTGTTAGCACTCTCAATCAATTATGCTATTTCACTAGCAGCAGAAACATTAGAAACGTCGTCATTGCAAAATTTCGTGCTAAATGAATTTTATTTATGTCTCATTTAGAAATCATAAATACGGAATAATAAGTAAAGTGCAGTGCTCTGAAAAGTGCAAATAGTTGCATTTAAAGAAAATTTTGTTAATACAATTTAAATTCCATCATGAATATTAATATTTCTTCCAAGCAAGTCGAAGCGATTCGTTGGCACTTCCTCTCGGCCACTTCACATTATCGCAGTGCTGGCGAGTGGTCGGCACTTCCCTGCGCTCTCCTCGTCCCACTGTCTTTCTGGCCCTCCCTCAACCCATGCTCCGCTACACGGACGCTGGCGTCCTTCTGGCGGCCATCGTTGCCCTTCGACTACTCCAATTCGTCGACGCTGGCGTATGTAATGAACCATCGGCATATGATCCTTTTCAGACGGTCCGTTTTCGCTTCTTTTTAATAAGCAAATACTTAACAAAGAGTCTTTATATTTATTTTCTAAATCCACTAAATAGTATGTGTTGAATTTCTTTTAAAATATGCAATTTTAGGACCAAGACTGCTTCGACTGGGACTTCTACAATAGAGTATGTCATGAGAAATGCGGACCACAAGTCGGATTCAATACGCAATGCGAACACCGCATCAAGAGAAGTGGCAAGCGTGCCATCACTTCTCAGAGATGCACGACTGGTAATCGGCTGGGCTGTACCATTGGTCTGTTTATTCTTTCTATTACATATATATACCTTAAAATATTTCAAATTTCGTTTTAGAACTACATATTTTTTTTAATATTTAATTTCCTATTTTCATCATAATAGAACACGAGATCACATTTAGAATCCAAAATTGTTGTACCTATTTCCAGTCGGGAATAAACAGCGTTTCTACGAAGTCGTGTGCTATTGCGGCGGCGGAAACCGCCCTAATTGCCAGTTGGATATGAGAAAGCACCCAGACGCAATCGCAATCCTTGAATCGTACATCGGGCAGCAAATGATCGACGAGATGAAACTAAGTTTTCAAGAGGCGTAAGAGAATACGGAAGGTTTCCCAAAAATAAAAGAAGTTAAAAGGATTTTGCAAAAAAATTTGGACTATTGACATTTGCTAGCTTATTAAATTATTAAAGTACTCTTTTTTACGTAACATTAAAAAGGCGCCTGCTGGGCTAGCAAAATCTTTTCACTTTTGTTCCTTTTTTGGACCCACCATACAGAAAATGTAAGAAATTGTTCGAAAAAAAAAGCGACCGGAACTTGTACTTTGCAGTTGAGACGCATTCTCAGGAATGGCCTTCCTCTAAAGTTCGTTTGGACTTATTGAAATGATTTATTGTACTAGACAAATTCCATATATATTGAAAAAAAAACATGAAAATAAAGTATTCAAATATTTCTTTCTTGAGTGTAATTCAACTTTCTACAATATATCCTTCTTTTCTTTTCAGCACAACAACAACGACGGCGACGTTAGCGAATAAATACATCACTAATGAATTAATTATTATGATTATATAATAAATTCATTAGTGATGTATTTATTAACACATGAAGAACACTACAGAACAACAACAACAACAACAACCCTAACCACAACGACAACAGCAGCGAAGCCTACAACTACCACCACGAAATACGAACCACATCATGAGGTTTCCTATAGCTTTAAAAAGGAATAATTAATTTTTGCAATCCATTACAGAAAGCCCGATGATTTTTATATCATTATTTTTTTCAATTTCTTAAAAAGATATCTTTCAAATATAATTACTAAATAATGAGGATATAATATACAGTGATGTGCACCAACAATGGCAGAAATGGGCGCGGCGTGACGCCGCGTGCCAATCAGACCGCATTGAATAAGTCGATGCAGAAGCAACCAAATGTAAAGATCCGGATATGTACAGAATCAGGATTTTCTGGCACATCGAGCACACAGACTTTTAAAATGTCATTTTACAACTTTTTTCATTAAAGTTATTAAGAAAATAAATACCGTATTTTGACTATCGTGAAGCTCACTAGGCACACGACAGAAAAGCACACACGAAATATGACCCATTCTCCATGTGATTTGCCCGCCAAACTTGTGTATTTTCTCCACCTTCCTTACTTTTTGAGCGTACTTTGTTCGTTTCACGGTGAAGATCAACTTTGGATGGCGAATTATATCTTATTCTGTCATCATGTGTCCACGCTGCCACTGTTGGCTCTAAAATGAACGGTTTACCGGCCCATGTTCGAACAATTTTCATTGCGCCATGGAGTGTTTCGTATTTTTCTTGACCATGATACTTGCTGTTGAATCAAGTGGAGTTATCTTCCAGAAGACAGAAGTTGCGAACGATTTTCGACCGCCGTTACGAAGAGATTGATCGGCTGGCCTCACAATCAGAAGATGGCGCTGGTCTAGCTCTCTTCCGGCCTGGTCGGCTTTTTAAACTTGTGTTCTGTTTGGAATTGACAACTTGAATTACGCACTGCAACCTAATTGCTCCTTGGTTGTTTATTTTCGTAGCATCATTCACAACGATATTTCGCTCGTCCGAATAGTTAAGGAAACGGGGTTTGACTGGTTAACTTGCGAAAGTCATGGCCAACAGCTGCTCATTTTGTGTTTTATTTGGAATTGAGTGGTATTAATCTTTGACAGTATATATAATCGGTATCGTTTTAGCCCTTCCTTGTTTTTACTATTCCAAATTAGATATTCTCGCATATTGGTTAACATGTTTAGAGCTAAAACATATCCCAAACACTTTCGCTGAACAGCGGAGATTATCTCAATGTACAACAGTTTTGAAACGGCGCTACAATAAGAATATGTTCGATGCATAAGTATGTTTCAAACTAAAGCTTCCCGCTTTCATTACATTGGTGCACCTTTTTTCTTAAATTTTTGCATTATTAATTACGAGAAAGAGATGGAGAAACTTGTTATCTTTTATCAGGATCGCAAATTCGAGTTCCTGCCCGCATTTTCGCGTATCGCTGGAGCATGGAGAAGCGTATCCTGGCCTGCTCCACCGCTTCATCGCCTTCTCGAGTTCTCGGCTGAACAGGTATAAATGCTTCTTCGGTTTATCAGTAATCATTATATGAGAATATGCTATCTAGTCGCATCTTTTGCAGTAGTCTTCGTCTTGTAATTTAAGTCCTTCATTGCATTCGATATTTCGTACTTGTCCGACCATAATTCTTTGCATTATTCTAGAATTTTGGTTCACACGTTAAAAATTAAAACTCATTCCAAACACTTCTAATAGGCGTTAAATGTACACCAATTTCATGCTAGATCTACAGTAAGAAGATGTCCTTTCCTACAGTATGATTCAAACTAAACCATGTGTTCATTAAATTTCTGCAACTTTTTTCTTCTACATTTTTTTCATATTAACTTATGAGATGGAGAAAACCCTTGTCTTTTATCAGGATCGCTCGAGTGCTCGACCCATCACATGCGGAATGCGCAAGAGGGGAAGTCTCTGGTGTGCTAGAGAGGAGCCCCTGCTCTGATTCCGGATTCAAAGGTGTGCATTGCGTTTTCATTTTTAAAGTTAAGTGAAATACTTAGAATGTGAAGTTTACAGGTTCGAATACTTTCCTTGTTGGAATTATTTTAATTTGATTTATGGCTTTTATTGGCTTGGTGGTTTTCTGTTATTTCCCTGTGGTTTTTTTTATCGCGAATATATATGTACCTGATTTTGCATTTTCCTGATTAGTTTGCATTCGGGTGAAGAAGGGGCTTTGCTGACAAACACTGTGTGGTGGACCCCCTTACTGTTGCTTGCGTGATGGGCCATAGGGGCGTTTTCTTCTCTGTTTGCGCTGACAAGAATTTGTGATAGTGAACAAGAGACATGTTGTGGGGGATAGTGTTACAGTAGTCGATTTGTGTTGGCTTAACAAGTGGTTATGGAGTCTGTAGGGCTATACAGTATTATCGGTTTGCGCTATTCTGCGAAACAGTATGACTTTCTTTTTGGCTGTCAGTTTCGTTTAATCGAAGGAAACAACATTTTATGCCTTAAAATAGGTATTTTTCGAAGCCTTAATTAACTTTTTTTGGTTTAAGGAGAACGACGAGTTGCTCGTGGCTGGATTCGGTCGCAAGAGCCACGCCGTCGGAGATATTCCCGGTGTCCGCTTCAAGATAACGCCAATACGTCCTTCATCTCCCTCTTCAAGGGCAAGAAGGAGAGACCGCGTTCGTAGAGTCTCCCTCTTACTCTCTATCGCACCGTTTATTGTTATACCCTTGTTATGAAACGACATTTTTAAATGTTGTCGCATCTAATTGCAACAAAATTACGACTTGTGGTTTCTTGTACATTGAGAGAAGATAAAGAGAAATTTGTTGCTGGAAAGTTCTTGGGGCCTTTGGACGAAACTTCGGGCTGGAAAAAAGATTTGAGCATATGAACAGTGGGGAAGTGTCGCGTTCGAGGGAAACTTATATTTATCTGTGCATTTGGAGAGCTGTGCATCTGGGAGAGGTAAGTTGTGTGTGGTTAATTGGTTGTAGAAAGACTGAGTGGCGCAGTGGGCGCGGGTTCTGATCCCCTCCGCGGCTGGGATCTTGCGTCCTAGGTTATTGGAGTTCAGAATTGGAATTTCGGGCATGCAATGTGTTTGGCTAAAAGTATCGAGCCTTCTGACGACCCAGCGAACTGCCATTGTTGGTGCACATCACTGTATATAATTAATATAATAAAAATAACTAATGAATTTCATTTTTTTTCCAAATTTAGAAAATTTCCTGCTACAACTGGAACACGACGTACATAAACCATTCGGTTTCATGCGACGCTCTCGTCGAGAACTTTCCGAACTGCACGTATTATTTCCCGCAGAATCCACTGTGCATGCACATCATCCACGCGGAAGGCTCGACCGAGGCGCAGTGCACGGCGGCCAAGGAAATCGGATGCAAAATCTGTCAGAGAACTAATCGACAGAGTTACTTTGCTTGCTAAGTCAGCGCCGCAAAGATACAGTATCCTTGATGATTCCGCAAAGATACTGTAACTGGTGATTCCGCAAGGATACTGTGGCTATTTGATTAAGCACACTCCTGTGGACGGGCGCAGATACAGTATATATTTCATTCGTAGGCATATTCTCTTTAGAAATACAGTAGCGTGCATCCAAAGTGTATATTTTGGGTTTTTATTTTTACAAAAATCGTTAAAATAGAAGAAGGACATTTTCAGGGTTGCTTCTACATATTGTCAGAATGCTACTAGTTGATTACTGGTATCTTTGCTCTTAATTGAACTGGGTCAGGAATGCGGTAACACTAAAAATGTACTTTAGACTGGAAGTATCATCACTTCTCGGACGTGACATGTTTTTGTGGAAGAGATAAGGACGACTGCCGGCTTAAAATGAAAGCGTACCCGAACGCGTCTCGCGTCATCGAGGATTTCATTGGAGTGGAGCAACTGGAAAAAAATCAATCTGGAACCATACGTGTCGCTTTCAATGAGGTACCGTAGCACCGGAAAATGGCATCTACTAAGATATGGATTCAATTCTAAAGCATCAATGTTTGCAACAAGTATTTACATTAAAAACAGTTAAGCGATTGAGTAATTATCTTATGTAAAAAGGATTAAGAAGACCTAAACTAATTTTAAAAAAAGTTCTAATCATATAGAAGAGTAATGTGATCGATTAAAAAATTATATCACCCGGAAACTCTTGAAAAAAAGGCTTGAAAGAAACACCAACTGATTGGCTTGTTCTTAACAGCTGAAGGAGATTCTCCAGGGAACTCGAACGACAAGAAGGTAAAATTCCAATTGGAAAATCGGCCTTTTTGTTATTAAATTTATATGAAATTAAGAAAAGTTCAGGCAATTATGTCAAATTTACTTGCTTTATAGTTCCACTACGACAAGCACGCCAACCACGACAACATCAACCTCGCCTAGGCATGTCGGTAGGATGGGGGATTAATCAATAACTAGAAAAATGTGTAGAAAAAATATATATTCGGCCTTTTTGTGATAAAATTTATATAAAATTTAAAAAAAATTATATGAAATATTTCTAATTTACCTGCTTTAGCACCGCTACGGCAAGCATGCCAACCTCTACGACATCGACAACGCCAAGGTATGTAGGCTGGATGGGAGCTGAAAGAACAACTGGAAAAATGTGTAGAAAAATATATACCGTATTTTCTCTATTAGTAACCCCCGGAGTTACTATTTTCAATGCCCTTGCAAGAGGGGGGCACTATTGGAGGGGGGGGGGGGTACTATTAGAGGGGGGAGGGGGTTCTAATACATGGAGGCGCACTTATAGAGAAAATACGGTATTCGGCTTTTATGTGATAAGAAAATATTTGCCAATTCTGTCTAATTTACTCGCTTTAGTTCCACTACGACAAGCACGACAACCACGACAACATCGACCTCGCCTAGGCATGTCGGCGGGACGGGGGATGAATCAATAACTAGAAACATGTGTATAAAACAATATCTAATGTCGGTGTCTGGTGAATAAAATTTCTAGAAGGATATAAAAATTATATTACATATTATAATTTTATTTCTTTAGTTCCACTACGACAAGCACGTCAACCACGACTACATCTGCAACGCCAAGGTATGTCGGCAGTATGGCAGCTGACAGAACAACTGGAGAAAATTTTTATAGAAAATATTACCGTATTTCCTCTATTAGTAGCCCCCGGAGGTACTATTTTTCAATGCCCTTGCCAGAGGTGGGCACTATTGAAGGGGGGGGGGCAATTAGAGGGAGGGGCAATAATGGAGAAAATACGGTATTCGACATTTATGTGATACTTACTCGCTTTAGTTCCACTACGACAAGCACGACAACCACGACAACATCGACCTCGCCTAGGCATGTCGGCGGGACGGGGGATGAATCAATAACTAGAAACATGTGTATAAAACAATATCTAATGTCGGTGTCTGGTGAATAAAATTTCTAGAAGGATATAAAAATTATATTACATATTATAATTTTATTTCTTTAGTTCCACTACGACAAGCACGTCAACCACGACTACATCTGCAACGCCAAGGTATGTCGGCAGTATGGCAGCTGACAGAACAACTGGAGAAAATTTTTATAGAAAATATTACCGTATTTCCTCTATTAGTAGCCCCGGAGGTACTATTTTTCAATGCCCTTGCCAGAGGTGGGCACTATTGAAGGGGGGGGGGCAATTAGAGGGAGGGGCAATAATGGAGAAAATACGGTATTCGACATTTATGTGATACTTACTCGCTTTAGTTCCACTACGACAAGCACGACAACCTCAACTACATCGACCTCGCCAAGGTATGTCAGCGGAATTGCATCAAAATAGTTTGCGATGAGAGATACGAGTCAGATGGTCAGTCAAACTTTAATTGGTTATAGCCTAAGGCTGTCTCTACAAAAGGTACACACATTGCAGCCCAACAACGACTTCGGCCAGTACAACCATCCAATCACAACGTCCACGGCCATGTTGGGGAATCTTAGAAAAAAACGGCTGATAGTGAGACATAAACTGCGTTCCCGTCTCGCAATCAAGCCGTTTTTTCGACCCCAACTCATTCAATTGCTTAATGATTTTGAAGAAGGATTAATGATATATATATATATATATATATATATATATATATATATGATTAATGATATATATATATATATATATATATGTTAAATATATATGTATTAAATATATTAAAGGACTTCTCCGGCGAAAGTGCGTGCATATCAGATGAACTTTCCCCCTCATTTTCTCGATTCTTTCCCTTATCTCTCAAACTTCTCAAGGTGCCAAGAAAGTACTATGCACGAGCGCGAATGGAAATAGTGCGTGTAGAAGAGAGAAAAAAGGAGGGCGAAAATTTCTTCTGATATGCACGTTTCCTTAAAGATTCCTTCTGTAAGGCGTCATAAAATGTCAATTCATAAAGAGGAAAGCCATGGGCGGTGGTCGTTGTGGGAGTCGTGCTGTTCTTTGGTTTCATCGGAATCCTCGTGGTCGGCTGTCTCCACCGGAGATTCCCCTTCTTCAAGAACAAGAAGAAGCGGCGCCAACAGAAACGGCGCAAGAAGATGAAGAAGAAGAACATCACCGGATGTTCGTGTCTACCTGATATCCTTCTCCTTCTGCCTCTCTCTCTCTATCTCCCTCTTTCTCTCTGCCTTTCTCTCTGTCTCTTTATCTCTCTTTCTCTTTCGTGGTCTCTACCTAAATAGCACAACCTGGAAATCTTACTCATTAACACTATGTAGAGGGAGAATAAATGCGCAAATATTTAATTTGAAGCTCCTCACCACCGGAAAAGAGCGCAGAAGAGTAGCGAGTACACCTCCTCAGATCGTGAGAAGAAGCCGAAACCGGCGTCCGTCTCCTTCTCCGTCTCCAAGCAGGAATCAACAGAGGGTTGAGAGGGCTGCGAGGACATTTGTAAATAATCATCATTATGATCAGGTAATGCAATCAAGACGTCGTCCGTCGGCGTTAAGTCTGTCAGCAAGCAGAGCAGTCTGCAGAAAACAGATATTGAAGAAAAGGCTAGGTGAGTAGATAAAGATTGTTATGTATGCAGAGGAAAGGATGGAGAGAGAGAGAGAGAGGACGAAGAGATTTGTGGCATTAAAGGAAACAAGGCCGCTTCGTGATTCCGGCCAAGGATATTAGATACGGCGGTAATCTGAAAATGCAGCCACGCGTCCATGGCAACATGGTCAGTCTTCTAACAGAGGGGAGGGAAGTTGAGAGCTTCACATAAATAAGAATGAATGAAGACATCTTCCTTATCGTTTTTGATGCAAATAATTGTTTGGAGGTTCACGTGGAGGATGAGACGACAACTGGAGGAACGGGCACGGAGACGGGGACATTCAATGTTACCTTCGACCCCAACCTCAACGTCGCCTACGAATGCGGCACCGATGTCGACGAATACGAGGTCCCTCCCGCGTCTTTTCCTTCTTCTTGCCAGTGCTCAGCATCTTTCTATCAATACTAACCAATTTACTTCAGAAGACTACGGGAATCCAGTCAACCACCGACGGCACGATTTCGGAGTTCTTCAAAGGAGACTCAAAGTTGGTCATTCGGCCGGACGGGAACAGCAGACGGAACAAGTAGAAGAAACCATTGAAAGCGAGTGAAATTCCGGCAATTCCGACCACTGTATACCATTGTTCTGCATATTCATGGACACAATGGCGAATTCTGAAAGTTTTTATGAGAGAGAATTCTTAGTACTTCTTGTGACTTATCTACTTTTATTTTATCCCTCGATGGAAGTCAAAAGGACGCCCTTTATACTACTAAGAGGATACGGAAAATGGTCAGAATAAGCAAGCGGGGGAAAGGACAGAAGTATCTGTTATGAGAACGGTAGAGAGAAATTACAACTACCAACAAAATCTAAGAAAAGGTTTGGCTTGAGCAGAAATGCCCTTCTACCATATGTAAATGTACATTGCGGAAATAAAAATATACACATAATCATATGGATGGATATAGTACTTTCTAACTTCACTTTTCTTATGATATTTATCAGAGATGTCAAGTGGGTCCCGGACTGCGAAGTCTATGGGCATCCCGTTGGTCTGTCATCGTCAGAGAATGATCAACTGATTTATTTAATGATGATATATAGTTGAAACATTTTACTACTCGGTTAATAAGACATAACTATGTACATGTAAAGGCTATATTCTAGTGTAGGCAGGCGTCCCATCGAATTATCGGCGTCCCATGGCGACTTTATTTTTCCCCTATTGAGGGACGCCTTTATTTTTCATATTTTTCATTTTCTTATAATTCGATGGGACGCCTACACTAGAATAGAGTCCATGTAAACACGTTTAAACCATATAAAAAAAAATTTGGGTAAAATTAAATCATTTCAACTCTCATTTTTGATAATTAGGGTTCATCCTATGGACCTTCGGGGGAAATGGGCCAGGCCGGGCCCAAATTCATAAGACCCGGAAAAGTACGGGTACGGGAGGGGCGGGCTGAGAATTATGGCCGTCCCAAAAGTGTTAGGCCCGTTGGCATCTCTAAACATTATTTGTTGTTCTTTCCTTTGACGAATTGAACGCACGAAATTAATATTTATTATTTTGAAATAATTTCGCTTATTTTCACTTTCAAATGTGACCTGATGAAGTGTGAAAAACCTTTTGATCATCAATAAAAGAGGTGGCAGGTTTTGGAGAAATTTGAGATAACATTAGTAGTCTCTCTCATGCTTTGCTTCTTTCTCTATCGAACTGAGCTTCAGATAATTGGCCTCTAATTGAGTATTGGGGGCACATGGGATCGAGATCAAACATCTCCAGCTTAGAAAGTTCATTGTCGATGTACTTCCCTTTCAGCACTCGGCTGCTCTCATAGACAGAGCCAACTTCTACAGATGCCACTTCTTCGTTGCATAGATCACGTCATCTGGTTATCGTGCGTCTAACAACGTTGGGTCAGCCATCCTCTCCTGCTTTCTTGAACATGACAAGTTTTCCTTTGAGATTTTAGCTAGTTTAACTTATTTTATAACGTAAAAATGTAAATGTGTAAAAATGTAAAATGTAGAAATGTGACAGAGATGACCCAACCCCTGTCCAGACTCGTGCAGGTGAATAATGCGAAGCAGGAGAAGTTGAAGCCGTCCGAAGAGTCGAAGGAAGATTCAGAGGAAGCAACGGAGAAGAACGGAGAAAAGGAGGGAACTCACCAGGTGAGGAGTCTGATATTTATACGTGGGGAGAGAGAAGGAAGAAATGGAAGAAAAAGAAGCAATAAGGTTATCATTGCAGCAAGCAAACGCGCAAGAGGCGGGGCAGACGAGAAGAAGGGACAAAGGGGAAAGGCAAGGAAGACTCCGCGACTTGCTCCGAGTGGACTGTCAGTCCGATTTTGCAGAGGGGTTGGGAGAGAGAGAGACCAAGGGCGCAGAGGAGGTTAGAATCGGAAGTGGTGACGAGGGTGTGGAATCGTTCTCGTAGTTCGTGCCACTTCGGCCACACCTCACACAGCAATGCTGCGTCCCTCTAAATAAGGCTTACTTATACAATTTCAAAATAAATGGGAATTTCAAACCTGAAAAAATTCGATGAGTTCTTCGAACTGCTCCAAGATGCATAACACATCGTCGAATTCGGTGCGCTTCATGTAGAGGGAGTCTAGAGCACGCTTGACATCCTGATAATATACTGCTAGCTGTTCGGCTGTTCGGCTTTACATCGTCTTTCATTATTTGTTGGAAAGATTCCAGGCGTGCAACTGAGAAGTCGAAGCAGTGGATGTTGTTGAAGAGGAGTCCATTTGCGATTTCTTGCGTCGTCAGGGATTCTCAATGGGCAAGTCACACGAGGACTTGCGTTAGTTCGGAGTTTACTGTTTTTCGAAACCGCTGTTAAAGTTGGTGCTTTCTTATCACAGAATTCAAAGGCACCAGGGCGCGGAGCGGACCGCAATCGACAGCCAGAACGAAATCAGAGGACATCAATGTCGTCAGGGTGCCTCCCGTGAATCCACACAACGCTGAATTCATAAAAGACTTCTTGCGCAGCATGGCCCCTCTACTCTCCAAATAGACGGTTACTGTCACCTTTATTTATTTTCCTTTTCTTTTCGCCTCTTATCTTTACGCTCACTTCGAGACAAGCAGATTAAAAGAAATTAACATCTAATTCAATCTTTTTCCCATTTTTTCAAGGAATATAATAAGGGCTCATTTTTAAAGTAGCAGGTGCATTTTATGCAATGCATCAAAAATGGCAGGTGGAAGTGCGCGGCTTTTTACTCGTCGACTTCGGGCCTCTATCGTAGATCAGCTTCATTGACAACTCTTAGAATCTACTGATTCCCACACATTTGAGGCTGCTCTTCTTCTAACCGGTTGAAACGAGCTTGCTCACTGGCGCACTCTCTACAACTTCAGAGCGCCAGAATGAGGTGCTCGGGAACCATATTGTGACATTGACTGAGACGGCCCCACTCCCAGTGATCTCGCATTTTAATTGATTATTTTCTACTTTTTGATAGTCTAGAAATGAACCATAGTAAAGAGCATATAAGAAAATAGTATGCGTGATAATCGTATATGAAATAAAGAGTTTTTTTTAGTACAATTTGGCAAATGCTGAGTGAAAGAGTTTTGCATAAACATTTGTCCAGCTTCAATGGAAATAAGCAATGGGTTGGGCAGGTACAGCAAAGAAAGTGGGCGGGGCTTATAAAGTTTGTCTCTTGTTTTAGATTTTTCGATTTATAATTAGAAATTTATGTACATCGAATTCTGAGTTTGATTGTGACCAGAGCTGCACGCGGCCCGGGCCGGGCAGGGCCGGGCCCAAGCTAGGGCCCTCCCTGTAGGGCCGGGCCGGGCCGGGCCCAACCTTAGGCCCGGCCCTGAGCCCGCTTGGGCCCGATTTTCGAAAATATGCATTCGATCATGCTCATGACCGACCGAACTCTTATTGCTCAAATTGACCATTCAAAATATAGCAGATCAGTAGTAATTAAACGACTCAATTCCACTTCGGAATGAAATAACTTCCATTGATGTTCGCATTTGCTGCTGGCATTTGTATGCCCCGTTTGTTGCTGGAATTTTTTTTATGAATCTGTTTACAGGCTAATTGCTGTAGAACAGCGAGATGCGTGACATCAGTGGCGCTGAATACGACTTGAATTCGATATGTGAAGCGGACAAAACGATTCTGCAAAAGTGTTTGGTGAGATGCTCTGACAATTGCTTAACGATTTCGCTTTTTTAAAGTTCGTAATATTATGAAATATCATAACTTCAGGCAAGGATTTCTGGAACAAAGCGTACACGAAGGAGCAGCTACAAGCTGCAGTCCGTGCTCAGGTCGAGCAGAAGTTTGAAAAGGCGTACTCGTACTTCCGTAACCGGAAGAAGGCGGATGCAAACGACCCCATCAAACAACTGTTCTTCAGCCCAGAAGGGAACGAGCACTCCGCCTTCAACACTCAGTTCCTGTCTTGTAATCGATGTCATCTTGTAATATCCACATTTATAGAATGCGCCGAAGAATGCGCCGCTGAACTCTTCGGTCACAGAGATCGCCACAAGTTGCCCGAGGTTGTATTTTTTGTTTGTATTTCTGCATTGACATGAATAGTTAGCAGTATATTATCAGGATGTCAAGCGTGCTCTGGACTACCTCTACATGAAGCGCACCGAATTCGACGATGTGCTATGCATCTTGGAGCAGTTCGAAGAATACATCGAATTTTTTCAGGTTTGAAATTCCCATTTATTTTGAAATTGTATAAGTAAGCCTTATTTAGAGGGACGCAGCATTACTGTGTGAGGTGTGGCCGAAGTGGCACGAACTACGAGAACGATTCCACACCCTCGTCACCACTTCCGATTCTGACCTCCTCTGCGCCCTTGGTAGAAGCGCATACAAGTACATGCTGAGGAAGGAGGATGATGGAATCATTACGAAATTCCACCGGATGGCCACGCTCCTTCACCCGAAACGAAGGAAGCTTCGTCTCCTCGCCACTGACGATGAGCGGAAGAAAGTTGTTCGCGATTTGAAAGACCTCCTAAGAAATTCCTCCAATGTTCTTTCTCACTCGTCCCAGCCAAATGCTTCGAAGCGTCCCCGAACCGCTTACGATGATGATTCTGATTCTGAAAATGATTCCCTTTCCAAAATTGATACCTACCTGAACTCACATTTCACATTCATTGACTCTGCTGGGCAAGAACATGATGATCCCCTTGTGGCATGGCAAGCTCGTGCGTCTGATTTCCCATAACTCTCACGACTTGTACTTCAGTTGTATGCCATTCCTGCGTCAACTGCTGTTGCAGAACGCTCATTCTCTGACCTCCGTAACCTCATCCATGAGAAACGTGAAAGTATTTCCCCGGAATCCGTCTTCAACTCTCTAATTATCCGTTCTCTCATGAATCTGTAGCAACATCGACTAATCAATCTAATCTCTTTTGATCATTACATCCTGGTTATTATTTGTGTTGCAAATTGCTTGTAAAGCAGTGGAATAGGAATTTTTTATTATTGTTTCTGGCAGTAATAAATGATGCTAATAAAAGGAAGAATTAGAAGTAGGAGGAATCTGACATGTAAAAAAATCGGGCCGGAGCGGGCTGGAGCGGGCCGGCCCGGGCCGGCCGGCCCCAAAATTCCAGGGCCCTAAAACGGCGGGCCGGGCCGGGCCGGCCCAAAAAATTTGGGCCCGCGTGCACCTCTGATTGTGATAGCACTTGCCTGGCACCTCATTTTGCACTTATCGCACATGCATGGAGTATGGTTTGTTTTGCAGTAAATCAAAAAGTGTCTCTATCACACTCGTTCTTTATCTCTTTCTCTGTCTCTCTCTCTATCTCTGTCTCTCTCTCTTTCTCTCTCGTTGTGGGTTTGCGACAACGGAGACCCTCAAATTTACTTCTCCGGCTCTTTTTCTGTTCCTTGAGTATCCACCACTAAAGGTGTTTAATGCAGTTCCATGTAACGAAAACATCAATATGTTACAATAGTTTATTAGTTAGAAACTGCCTTTGGGTCAAATTTTACAATGAAAGAGACATGGAAGCAGGAGCGTTGCTGTGGGAGTTGAAGAACATGTTGACAAGTAAAATGTGTTTCAACACGTTTAACTCGATGAAGACGCCTCGATACAAGGTATGTTGACCGGGAATTCGATGGGAGAGGGGAAGAACGAGGTACGGACTGAGACTGAGTCTCTTTTCTCGTGGAATTGGTCTCGGTGAGAAGGCAGAAGAAACAACTGCTCGGAAGCCGCTCCTTCTCATGTCTGTCTTGCCACTGCTGAACGTTCACGATTCGCCATCAAATTACATTGCAGATACGGTGGAGTACAGTAATCTGCAAGAGAAAATTGATGTTGCGGTAGTTGTAGAAAATGACGCTTATATGGATACGAGAAATAAAAAAAAGTAGAGATATAGATGGGAGAAAAATCACTGAACACGCTTTAGTTTGGCTCTTGAAATAAAATATAGAAATAATTTGCTTAAAGAGAAGTAAAGAAAACATAAACAAGAACTTTTAGAGAATGTCGCCAACTTGTTGTTTGACGCGGATGAAGAGAAGACACTTCACTCTTGAAAGCAGACCATGAGTATGGAAATCAACTTATGGTTAGAAAGTTAATTTTTTTTTTAATCTTCTTACAACTTCAAGGTTATGGAATCAATTAATTAACGAGAAAATATTAATATATATTGAAAAGCATAAATACAATCAGCGAACCTTTTAGATAATGCCGATGAAGAGGAAGAAGACAACTCACTCGTGAAAGCAAGCAATCATTATCGAAATCTATTTCAAAACGTAGGATTAAAAACTTCTTACAAATTCAAGTGCCCTATTTTTTCAATTGCAGTCTATCAACGAAGAGAAAGTGGGGCTAACCAGATCGGAGTTGAGATTCCTTGCTGACGTGGAATATGCAGCGAGAAGGATCCGGACGGCTCGGTCTAAGCGAGCAGGCGGGCAGAACGAAGGACGAAAACTGAAATGCCTTTGCTGTCGCTCTAACTGATGCTCTGTTGGCTGCCACATGGCTGGCCTTTCAAGCCCTCTCACTTCATCTTATGCAGTTCATTAGTGAGGCTAATTTTGAGAGTGAGAAGGAGAAAGATTGAAGAAAGATAGAAGAAAAAGAGACAAAGGGACAGAAGCGAGAGAGAAAAGAAAGAGATGTATACAAAGAATCTCCTTTGCTTCTCTATCTCTTTCTGTTTTCTTTCTCCCTTTCATTCTTCTCTTTTTCTCTCTTTCTTTCTCTCTCTCTCAGCGGTATCTATGAATATCTGCCTCATCTGCTTAAATGAACACGGAGGAGAATGCAGGGACACAAAGTTCTGCTATAAATGTGGATATATATACCTGATTCTTCCCTTACATTTCCACTGAACTTCCGATAATTTGTGTGTGTTTCCGATAAACTTGTACATTTATTACTTGTGGCATCTGGGAGAACCCCGGCACATCGGCACACAAGTTTTTACCTAAAACTTTTTTTGCCTGAGACATCACATGGAAGAAGAGTGAGAGCAAGAAGGCCAAAAGCTAACACCAGGTATAAAAACAAGAATTAATAAGTTTATGGACGCTGATTCTCAGCCCAATCGGTTGCACGGAGCCTCGTGATGACCGGGTGCGCCTGCTTCTTGTACAGGGCGATGACGGCGATGTCGCTTGCATCGTAATCGCGAGCGAGTCGGCAGCATTGCTCGATAACGGCATCTACTTCCGCGTGGTTGCTCGTAGAGTGGCTTGCGGCCTGGCTCTTCTGTCCTTGGACGTTCACGACTGCGTAGCAGCTTCCCTTAGTCAAAGGTTCAAAGGACCAGCTTTATTAGCACCAAAGCGTGGTCAAACGGAAACACAAACTGAAGAAATCGCTCACTCGGAGCTCACAAGGCAAGGAAGGAATAAGCTGGCCAGAGAAAGCCAGGGATGCTAAAGCATTACCATAAAGAACACGTAAGGTTATATGATGATTTGCATCCGTAAAATAATAAGAAGAATCAAATCGTAGTCTTATTGTTAGCACCACTATAAGCACTATTAAAGAGTGCATAAAATAAGGAATGAACATATGGGGACATGATATACTCCTACTCCTTCCCACTCTCTCTCTCCCAACCCCTCTGCAAAATCGGACTGACAGTCCACTCGGAGCAAGTCGCGGAGTCTTCCTTGCCTTTCCCCTTTGTCCCTTCTTCTCGTCTGCCCCGCCTCTTGCGCGTTTGCTTGCTGCAATGATAACCTTATTGCTTCTTTTTCTTCCATTTCTTACTTCTCTCTCAACAACTTTTCCACTCTTTTCTCCACCAGTTTTTGTAATCTTTCTTCTTCTTCCTTCTCTCTCGACTTTTTATTTCTGCTGGTGTTCAGTTTCCACGTATAAATATCAGACTCCTCACCTGGTGAGTTCCCTCCTTTTCTCCGTTCTTCTCCGTTGCTTCCTCTGAATCTTCCTTCGACTCTTCGGACGGCTTCAACTTCTCCTGCTTCGCATTATTCACCTGCTCGAGTCTGGACAGGGGTTGGGTCATCTCTGTCACATTTCTACATTTTACATTTTTACACATTTACATTTTTACGTTATAAAATAAGTTAAACTAGCTAAAATCTCAAAGGAAAACTTGTCATGTTCAAGAAAGCAGGAGAGGATGGCTGACCCAACGTTGTTAGACGCACGATAACCAGATGACGTGATCTATGCAACGAAGAAGTGGCATCTGTAGAAGTTGGCTCTGTCTATGAGAGCAGCCGAGTGCTGAAAGGGAAGTACATCGACAATGAACTTTCTAAGCTGGAGATGTTTGATCTCGATCCCATGTGCCCCCAATACTCAATTAGAGGCCAATTATCTGGAGCTCAGTTCGATAGAGAAAGAAGCAAAGCATGAGAGAGACTACTAATATTATCTCAAATTTCTCCAAAACCTGCCACCTCTTTTATTGATGATCAAAAGGTTTTTCACACTTCATCAGGTCACATTTGAAAGTGAAAATAAGCGAAATTATTTCAAAATAATAAATATTAATTTCGTGCGTTCAATTCGTCAAAGGAAAGAACAACAAATAATGTTTAGAGATGCCAACGGGCCTAACACTTTGGGACGGCCCTAATTCTCAGCCCGCCCCTCCCGTACCCGTACTTTTCCGGGTCTTATGAATTTGGGCCCGGCCTGGCCCATTTCCCCCGAAGGTCCATAGGATGAACCCTAATTATCAAAAATGAGAGTTGAAATGATTTAATTTTACCCAAATTTTTTTGTTATATGGTTTAAACGTGTTTACATGGACTCTATTCTAGTGTAGGCGTCCCATCGAATTATAAGCGTCCCATGAAAAATAAAGGCGTCCCTCAATAGGGGAAAAATAAAGTCGCCATGGGACGCCGATAATTCGATGGGACGCCTGCCTACACTAGAATATAGCCTTTACATGTACATAGTTATGTCTTATTAACCGAGTAGTAAAATGTTTCAACTGTATATCATCATTAAATAAATCAGTTGATCATTCTCTGACGATGACAGACCAACGGGATGCCCATAGACTTCGCAGTCCGGGACCCACTTGACATCTCTGATAAATATCATAAGAAAAGTGAAGTTAGAAAGTACTATATCCATCCATATGATTATGTGTATATTTTTATTTCCGCAATGTACATTTACATATGGTAGAAGGGCATTTCTGCTCAAGCCAAACCTTTTCTTAGATTTTGTTGGTAGTTGTAATTTCTCTCTACCGTTCTCATTACAGATACTTCTGTCCTTTCCCCCGCTTGCTTATTCTGACCATTTTCCGTATCCTCTTAGTAGTATAAAGGGCGTCCTTTTGACTTCCATCGAGGGATAAAATAAAAGTATATAAGTCACAAGAAGTACTAAGAATTCTCTCTCATAAAAACTTTCAGAATTCGCCATTGTGTCCATGAATATGCAGAACAATGGTTGGCTTTATACAGTGGTCGGAATTGCCGGAATTTCACTCGCTTTCAATGGTTTCTTCTACTTGTTCCGTCTGCTGTTCCCGTCCGGCCGAATGACCAACTTTGAGTCTCCTTTGAAGAACTCCGAAATCGTGCCGTCGGTGGTTGACTGGATTCCCGTAGTCTTCTGAAGTAAATTGGTCCAAAAAGTCGAAGACGTCTGCGCGAAAAAGTGATCGGTGATGGACACATCCGTACCAGTACCACTCGATTCATCGGATGGGGATCTCGTCGCACTTTTTTATTCGACATATCCGCTTAATTTTGGTAAATTGGGAATACGTTACGAAAAGTTTTGTCTCGTTCTATTGCATTCTAGAAAGAATTTTTTGAGTGGGGCTTCTGTTTGGTTTTCCGAACAAAATGCAAAAGCAAGCAGCTTTGGAAGGGGAAAAGCCGAAAGAAAGTCCATGATTTTTCAACTTGAATGATTTCTAAGATTGCTCTTATTTTAAAGAATCGCATCCAGTCTTGCCGGTTGCAAGGAAGGAAGTCATAGTCGGCCCGAGCTAGTAAGCTGAACATCGCGGCCAAGCTCGATTGGACTCGCAAAGTACTGTTAGTTTTCACAGTTTTTTTTTACTATAAAAAGAAAGTTTCTCTAACAAAAAACGTATCGGAACCGTTTGGCCTGATTTTAGGAATGTATTTTCTTCATGATCATCTTTGAATGCATACGAGCTTGTGATACTTTTGTGCTCGGGAAACGCAACAAAAAGATTAATCTCTTGGTATCTTGCCGCGAGTAAACTTTCTATACAGATTACTAGTTTATATTTACGGTTGCGCATAGCTTATTCGTTGTTTGTCAGGCTGGTTCCGTTTCCGAAGACGCTGATCACGTGGCAACCGTGTGCTCTTCAAGGGATCAATGCGACCCAAGCATGCGCCTTCGTGGTGATTCTGTATCTTCTTCAAGAAGATTGTAGATTTCTTCCGTTCTCTTCCTTCTTTCCATAGTTATCTCTCTCAGTTCTTCATTCAGTTAGATGTTAAATACTGGTTGACATTTCACTTCTCTTCTTATTCAAGGCAGTCGTATTTTCAAGTCATCCTTTCCTTCTTAGAAGTGTTGTTCCCGCCAGTCGAAATAAAGCAGTGTTTCTACTCGAGTTGGTCAAGTCAAACATCTTTTTTAAGTCAACAGTCAAAAGAAGTGGGTCTCCCACTTCTTCTTCCTTATAAGCGAAAGGGCGTCGGCATGCTTTACATGCACATTTGACCCAAAACAATAAATAAATATTATTTATTCCTCTGTTTACTAATAACGAAACCTCTTTTCTAGCAATAAATCTTTATTTAACATGTGGCTTGTCGAAATTCACGCAAAATTTGTTATATTCATCTTTTTCATCCTGAAGAACTTAGCACTGGCGAACATTACGGTCATAGCCGTTACATGATCGGCCAACGCATGTTGAATTCGTAGAAGGACTACTTGTACGGGTACGATGCTCATCGCCATCGCGCTCTGCAGTCTATGCTTTGAGATCGAAATGAACTGATCCTCCTGAGACGACTACGTCGGTGCCCCCCTCCGACATATTAACAGTTTTTTATGCAATATTGTTTCAGTGAAAACCCCATAAAACAAAGGCATACATTGAAAGCCTTTTTCAAGCCCATAACTGATTCGCGAAATGTTATGTAATAACCGAGAAATTAAGCTGTGAAAAGGATACCGAGAAGCTTAGTAGTATCAATGTTCCCAGTCGTCATATTATGTGAATCTGTTGAGTAGAGAACTAACTATAAGGAGAGGCTTAAAGAGAGAGAGAGAGAGAGAGAGAGAGAGAGAGAAAGCGAGTCAAGAGACAGAGAAAACATTATAGTCCTGACAATATAGATCTTGGTCCCTTTCTTTCTTCCTTTTTTATATTGCAATCTGAAGTAGTAGTGTAAATGAAATTAGGGCAAAGTAAAATGTACTCTGTTTATAAAGGATATATGCGTGGCAGGATTTATATTTAGATGAAGATATGCATAGAGAAAGTGCATACATGTGTAAGTACATTCTCTTTTTTGTCAATTTTGATTCTCCAGAAAAGAATAGGCGTTATAGCCGAACTGTGAGAATTCTTCGTCTTTTAACTGGTAACGAGAAATTCCTAAGACGTTGATATATTATTCACATACGCCCATTGAAAGAGACAAACATTTCGATACAATTCTAAACGTTATCGGAATTTTGGTGCTCGAAGAGAATTTAGAATCTTTCCGGGAAAAATGCCCAATTTCTTATTGTGATTATGTGCATGCCAACGGTTTCCTTATCTTTGGAATACAATGTCCACATCAGCAACACTTTTGTTTTCCAGAAACAAGATTTTTTTCTGGCAGATTGGAAATCTTCAAAACTGCCGGAAAGTTGACGTGATTCATTTCTCCGAAATATTCATGCTATTTTGCTCGCACTTTTACATTCAATTTCGTGTTTTCGTATCTTTACGTTGATTGCAAAGGCGAAAATGAAGCAATCGCACATCCTCTTCGGCTAGCTATACAATCTCTGCAAACTTCTTGACAAGTATGAATGTCACAATTAGTAGTTCAAGCGTCATATGCTTGGATGAAGCACAAGTGTCAACTGAATGCTCCCGGCCGTTCTGTCTTGCGTTTACTATAATGTATGTAATACTCCGTTAACTTAAAAAAATTTCAGTAAAGCATAAATATTGTCAAGTAATTTAGAATATTCTACCCTTTGATCGGAAATTTTGTTAATTTTTCTAAATTTTGGGACAAACAATTTCCTTCTCTACTGTTTTCATGATATATGTATGTATGTATGTGTACTTACATGAATATATGTACATGCTCGATGCGGTTCTCTGTTGCTCCAAAAAAATTTGACATGTCTAAGACCTTTCTCTTCTATTCATACTGCACGAATGAATAGTCGCACGTACAAAGTGTTTTCTAAACGGTAACTGGCATAGTTTTCTTAGTACCAGGTGAATACTGGGAACATTAAAACAATGACCATTTAGTCAGCGAACCAACTTCCTTTAACTCATTATGCATGATGGTTTACATTCTTTTTCCCATTTCGCCTTTCTCATCAATTCTTTTCGAGGATTCTTTTTTTAAGGAAAACGCTTTGAATTAATCGTCAATATGTTCAAATTGTATGTGCATAGCAACCAAGCTGGCCATAAAGCCGTTAATTCCATAATATTGACTGCTTGCTCTATATTTTTATTGTTGTAAATATTACTTGGTAATATGTTTCAGGCCAGCAGTGGGCGTAGATCCAACGGATCTCGGATGCTGATATGTCGGAGGTGGTTAACACGGCCGTCCTCTGCCCGATCCTCGGCGTCTTCCAGCTCGGCCTGCCACTCCTCGCCTTTCCATGCATCGTCACACTGGCCTTTGAACTCGCTCGCCTCGGTGCCATTCATGCGTACTGCCGGTGCGAAGAGAGAGAAAGGGAAAGAGAGAAAGGGAAAGAGAGAAAGGGAAAGAGAGAAAGGGAAAGAGAGAAAGGGAAAGAGAGAGAGAGAAATAGAGATTAAGAGAGAGAGAAAAATAGAGATTAAGAGAGAGAGAGAAAGAGAGATAAATAGAAATTAAGAGAGAGAAAGTGAAAGAAGGAGAGAATAGAAAGATATAAGTAATCAAACATCAGCTTTTCGCAATTTTGTTCATTTTAACGTCCTTGACTCATTGTCACACACAAAAACCAGTCGCTCGGGTTCGGCATTCCCTGTACATAAATAAATTTCCCATGCGATATGACAAAGGCCTTTTGCGTTTCATGGGAATGGTGGGTCTAACAATAAATAGCGAAGAAGGAATGCACAACTTGGAATCAGGGTTCAAACATATGTATGTATGTATGTAGATTGAGAAAGCAATGAGTAATATTTATGTATGTTGATCAAGTGAAAGAAAAAAAAACCATAAAAATGAGTCAATAAAATTTTTATAGATTTAATATACATAAATATTTTTATTTTGCCTTGATTCCATACTTTTTTGCCAGCATTCTCCTCTGCGTCTGGCTGTTCTCTCTGCTCATGATGCCGACCATGCAATTTCTGTCCTTTGCATATCTTCTTTCGGGCGGGCGCTGCATGATTACTTCCTTCCTGGATCTTGGTCAGTAGCTACATATTATATTGATTGGTTATATATAAATATATTTGTATTTTTTTCTGGATCTTGGTCAGTAGCTATTATATTGATTGGTTGTGTATGTTTTTTTTAGAAAATAAATTATTCGAAAAAAATATGGACTCATTTTGATCTCGTCATAACACAAAATTGTGCCTTTCACTCTCTCTCTCTCTCTCTCTCTCTCTCTCTCTCTCTCTCTTAGCCTCTCTATTTCCTTTTCTCTCGCTCTTTCTTTCTCTCTCTTTCTCTCTCTCTCTCTCTCTCTCTTAGCCTCTCCATTTCCTTTTCTCTCGCTCTTTCTCTCTCTCTCTCTCTCTCTCTCTCTCTCTCTCTCTCACTTTTCTCACTCCTTCGCCTAGGCGCTAATCTTTGGATCTTCTGCGTGCACGAGCTCGGCTACGCGATGACGTCACTCTGCGAGCTTCTCGTCATTCTCGAACGCTTCGTCGCTTCCGTGCAACTCGAACGCCACCGTACAACGCCGTGCAAAACACTCGCACTCGCGGCGATGCTCGCGCTAGCGGTATATTAATAATCTTTTAAAAATAAATTAAATATATTATTACTCGAGTCATCCAGGGGAAAATTTTCTTTAGCGCTACTGTTCAATTTCGCCTGTTCTAAGCCCGAGAGATCGCGGCAAAATTGGAGGAGGCTAAGATCTACTATATATAGTATATTCTCTTTCTACTCGTAAACATTTTACATGACTATAAGTCTGAAATGATGGGATAAAATCGTTCAAATTTTCTCATTCTATTCTTTAAAAACGGTATGATAAATAATTATTCGCCGGAGACCTCCTTTAAAGATATAAAATTCTTCGCAATTAGTCCATACTGACGGGCGTATAAACACCAATAATAATATTTCTAATTGCATAAATTCTACTGAAGTTTTCAGGTGACGGCGAGCGTCGCGTTCAGTTACTACGGCTACTTTGGCACGTGTCAAATGATTTTTTCCTATTTTACTTTAAAATATTTGTTTTATAAATGTACTTTTCTTTATGTTTACAGCAAAAACAAAAACAAAAACAAAAATGTTCAGAGGGCGCAATCGCCATCGTGATTCCGACTTTTATGTGTGTCGACATCTCGAACGTCATTGTCAGTATTTTTTTTCGCTTGTTATTTTATCTCTTTTTTTTCTTTAGCCGAACTTTTTTTTACAATTGCTCACTTTCTTCTGGTTCGCATCCTTCGTGGTTTCAATGAAAAAGACCAAGATTATGTGCATGCTGCGAAAACAGAAATTTCTATGCACCATGGTTGTCAATTGTACGCCCAATCCTTGTTTGCTCTTTCTTTTATTCTCCCCCTGTTTTTGACTTGATCGTTCTTTTTTATCCACTCTATCTCTCTCTCTCTCTAGTTTCCTCTTTCCCTCTAGCTCCGTTTCGGCCATTAGTATGTCCTCCGCTATTTCGTGATGACTTTCTCTCTCTCCCTCCCTCTCTCTCTCTATCTCTCTCTCTCTCTCTCTCTCTCTCTCTTTTGCCCTCTCTCATGTTCTTTGCTCTCTCCATCTCCCGCCCTCTCCCTTACAGCTCAGCATCGTGCTCGAGAAGTACAGCCGTCGCAGCTATCGCCGCCTCTTCGCGCGCGTTTCACTGAACGCGAGATACCAGGCAAATTACAAACTTTGTTGGCTTTAATAATTATTCGATATTATTGTTGTTATTATTATTATTCACTAAAATAATATGATAAAAACAATGAATTCGCATGCAAGTCGGTAGATAACACTTGCATCAATGAGCTGATCTATTCCCATTGATTAGTGAAAAAAAACTTTAAAAAAGGAATGTGAAGTAATATTTTCTTTCATAATGGAGCACGACACAACACAACGAGTTCATTTGTGTATCGCTAACCTATATACTCTCTCGCCCTTGTGTCAGGCAAAAAGGCGCGAATTCAAACTTGAATTTTGTCTCCTTTTACTTCTCCATCATAAATCCGCTGGCCAAAGTGCGCTAGAACTCTCTTTTAACCCCCCCCTCTCTCTCATTCGGGCTCTCTCCACTCGCTGTGTCGCTCTCCCTCTCGCAGCTCTTTCTCTCTTTATCACATCCCACCCTTTCTCTCCCCCACATCTTTCTCTCTCTCTCTATTCCACCTCTCTCTCTCTATCTTTTACTCTCTCCCACCTCTCTCTCTCTCTCTCCCTATCTCTCTCTCTAACTTCTCACTCTATAATCAGCTGGCCGAAGTGCGCCAGCTGAGCCGCTGCACTCTCTCTGCCAACATCGTGAGCGCGGCGACCAAGTGTCTGAGTCACGTCTCGGGCATCGCCTTCGTCGCGGACGCCCTCGGCGTCCGTCTGCCATGGATGCTGCCGATCTACGGCATTAGCGCATACTTTCTTTCGGTTAGCTTTATTATTTTAATTGTTTATATATTTTCTAATAATAATTAATTATATTTTTTCCTAAAAAAAACAATTTTTTTAAGCGAGGTACAACTAAAGATAGAGAGATAATGAGGTAGAGAAAGAGAGAAAGTAGATCTCAAAGATCTCTGTTCAGATGCAAACAATCAACGCAGGCCTCAGCTCTTGCGTCTTTATGATGAGGCATAGGTTGGCGCTGAATTGGCTAAGAAAAATATTGGTAAACTGCTTATTGATAAACTAACTATTGGTAAACAAAAGATGGCTAAACATAATATTGGTAAACAAAGGAATGGCAAACAATATATTGGCAAACAGAATTTCGGCAAAAAAATTGTCTATCAAAATATTTGGAAACAAACTGTAATCATCTTCGAACCCGGAAGTTCCGTGTCCAACATTTTAGAGCTCTAATTTTGTGCTTTCTCTCCACAAGACACACGATGTCTGGCAAATGTATTCAGAGTAAGAATGATCTTTTGCTGCACTGCTAATGAAGTAGAGTGTGCCACTTGGCAGTTGAGGGCGTAGCTTTGACTGTGAAACAGATGACGTCATAGGCGCCCCCTTTTCCAGGCGCATTCGCCTCAACGTGCTCGGCTTCTTTTGGCAGCGTGCCAGGAGACCCGAATCGCCGGCAGTTCCAATCGATAATTGGCGCAGTATTGTTGACAAGCGCGCCCATGCTGACAGCTATTTTCGACAACTCGATAGCAGCTGGCGATGATTAACTTAAAGGAGCTGTTCACTGAATAATTAACATATTTACTTATGAACTTGTGTCTATTCGCGTCTCTCTAAGACATGCATATAGAAAGTTTGAACATTTTTGTCCACTTGCTAAAAAGTTAAGAGCGCGCAAAACATTGCTCTGCCAAAATTTTTTTACTGTAGCTGTTATCCACCCTCCTATTTCACCCGCTCTCTAACCAGCAGAAGGGCCAAATATTTGAGGGCACGCGTTCAAAATGGTTCTATTCTACTACTGTAGTATCATTCAGTGCATGGTTCCTTTAAGACTTATGTATTCAGTCGCATGTTTATTAATAGGAAATTTTATTGATTGTTTTATTTATTTTAATTGTATTTTCCTTGCTCATTCGTAAACCTCCTTTTTTGAAAGGGTTTTTTTTTCAAATCAGAAAGAGTATGGAGGCTCTCAGTACTCCTATTCCACCTTTATTTATGAAAAAGGGCTAATAACTGGCGCATTGTCTTTCTCGTTTGTTTGTGCCCTCGCTACCTCGCCCATTCTCGGATGTGGCATTTCTGTCCAAAATCAAGCATCCGCGTGATCCTGACGAAGACCTGAAGGAGACCATGGAATAATTTCATTCATATGTACGACGGTAAAAATTGTAGTCGACAATTGTGCATTGAATGTCGTCTTAATACGCTGTAGCCAGATCGGAAGTGATGAAGAAAGAGATTTAGGATTTCGCAATCCGCCGTCAGGGAAGAGATTTAGGGATCCCCCGTCAGGAATATGTGGCAAAGTTGGTGGGTGAAAACAACCTTCTCGCTCTTTCCTTTTCATAAGCTGACTCATTGTCAGGCACCTCTTTATCTTTCTAGGCAAATACTCGTGTCAAGTAAGTATGAAAAACATACCACGAACGAACGCAAATGAAGAGAAAGAGACATACTTGAATGCAATTTCGATGTAAAGTGTCAAACGAACTCTTTGAGAGCCCACTTCACATCGCACGAAGATAGAAAGCCGCCCACGTGGCTTTTGAATGCATTATTTCCACAATAAATCCTTCTTTTCACTCCTCAATGCTAGACGGGTCAAAGAATAAATTGAATGGCATATACATATTGTTAAAAACATGAAATGTAACAAAACGTGATATTTCGAGAAATATCACTTTGAATGCTTGAAGACAATAGTTGTATCATTATGATAATCTTTCGTTTTCTTCGTTTTCTTGAAATGACAGCACATATTTTTGTGTCAATCATTTTATGACGCAGTGTTAATTCTTCTTCTTCCTTAAATTCCTTCGTCTGGCTCGCCTGATTTTCACCTGCGGTCACCAAACCCTCTTGAAAAACTTCCACTGTTTTCGCCGTAAAAAAACATGCGAGAAAGCGAGAAAAAAAAACATGATGATTCAAACACTCGTGTCAAGTATGTATACATATATGTTTCCTGGTTGCTGCATCAAATTGTCTGCACCGCAAAAAAAACATGTTATTTTCTCCATCAGTCAGCTCTTGTTCTACAGTAGATTTTTTTTCATACGTGGCCGACGTCAGAAGGCTCTGCTTCATGTTTAACATGCGCACCCGAGAAGCTGCGAGGCAGACACAGTATGCAGTATCAAGTGAGCGAGACGCATGCTTGGAAAAGTGTCTTTGGGTGCAGCGCGGAAAGTAACAAATTAAATTTCATTAGGAATTGTAAGGAAAGCATATAAGAATTTGATGCCGATGTCGACGCGCGTTTTGCTTTCTAATTGGCCTTCAAAGGGAAATTGAGAAAAAAGCCAGGCGAGCTAATCTGAATTTATTTGATAAGACACTTCCGGTTCTTTACCAATTCTTTTTACTCAGCAGCATACTGCAGTAATACGTTTTGAGAGTGAAATGTTGGCGATTACAGATAGATTATATTCTTATTTTGCGGCATTTCGAATTCTTGACACTTTTCTTGCAACTACACATTAGCTCATGGTCAGCATGTTTTGCTTTCTTACATGAAAACATATTCCTGAGTATTCGAGGTTCATATAAAAAAGTAAACTTCGTTTCTACAACTTGCAAATAGTAGCTAGCGTTTTCATCATTTTCTGTGAATTAAAAGAGAACCTTTTCAGTGAATTAAAACTAGATTAAAGTACGTTCTTTTGCACTTTTGTATGTTTCGTATCTCGTCATTCACACGCTTTCGCAGTTTTTTTTTTTTGCCCAAAGATGTTCGAATCTGTGAAACATTTCGAAACATTCATTGTTCTCTTGCGAAGGCAATGCGCGCATGAGACAATACTTGTTATCCTATGACATGTCTGTCCCTCCTTGAGAAAGCTCTAGAGAACAAGGATTTGTTTTTAACACCGCGTCGAGCCAAGTAGATGGCAGACGATTCAGGGGCGCTAGCCAAACGCTGTCTGATAAGAGGCGCAAGACGTGTCTTTCTAGACAGCCTTCACACTGGCATTCTGATTTGGGCTCTTCAGTTTTGAAGTGTAGTTTGGTGGTATCTGATTTGAAAGATCCGTCTACAAGTTTACTACATATTTTCACACGCTCATTCCGCTTCGTCGTTCTTGGCCGGGTGTCTCCTTTCTCAGTATTCGAAAAATATGCTTTTCACTTCACGAGATCCTGCTGCTTTTCAAAAATATAAATAATAACGATGATTAGCAACTTTTCAGCGATGCATGTTGTCCATGTTCATTTGCCTCAAGGAAGGAACATTTGAGGAGCAGCCAGCGAGAGAGCGAGAGAGCGAGAGAGCGAGAGAGAGTGATTAGAGTTTAGAGTGCAAGCGAGTTATTCTAAATGTGAAAATTTGTATTTAAATAATTTAACATGATAATCTATTATTCTTAAGAAATTTTGACATTGCTTGCAGATCATGCTGTCCGTCGTGCTGAAAGTGAACGGACAGCACACTGAGTTTTGCCGCCAACGAACCGAGGAGTACAGAAGTGTAGACGAGATCGCCAAGTTTGCTGCTACTGCTGCCAACAGAAGTCTAGAGGACGTTAATGTTGTCATCGAGACTTCCCTTGGAAAGCTCCAAGCTCAGGGAATGATTGTGCCGACGGCCAATTATGTTGCAGTCATTACCATTAATTCCGTTGAAGAGGTATACATTTCTTGTATTTGCATTCTTTCTTTGTGATGTAAGGCTACAGCATGGAAGCAGCCGCATCGGAGAGACGAGTGTCGAGTCAACGGCGCTACTTCATGAGAATCTAGGTTGAGTTATGACCAGTAGTAAAGTAGTAACTGGAAAAGTATACTGATAAAACTCATAGACGGAATAACGGGAACTTATTTAATTTAGCCGATGACGAACACTTCAGAGGTGATCCCACTGCTTCTTGGCTTACAACAGCGACAACAGTTGGCAGAGGTTTTTATTTGTTTTCCCAACAAGTCCAAAAGAAACCGTAGAACCTTCTACTCTAAGTCCTGTATCCAATTTTTTCATGTGACGGACAAAAAACGGAGGACTGGGCAGCCGAGGCATCAAGTGTGCGGTGTATAGAGGGATCACTGGAACAAGAAGTTCAAGATGGTTGGCTACATTTTGATTGGTTTTTGATAATTAAAACAATAATTTCAGTTGACGTTTCTTGGCAGCAGTTCTCCTCGTGCAGCGCTCGCAACCCTACTCGTCTCTTGGACAGTAAGATGATTGTCCCTATTAGCTGAATATTATATAAGTTTTGGTACTGGACACATGTGAAATCCATTCTAGGAGCGAGGTCGTACACTCCGAACTACCGTCTACGCTCAACTCAGCTAGAAGACCTCCTGAAAGACAAAAGAGGAGTGGCAATACTCGAGAGGCTCAAAGGTGACGCCAACTACCGCCTGCAGTATGTCGACACCGACAGGAACTTTGTGAAGAGACGGATCGCCAATTTCGTCTTGCAAAACTGCACAAGGTTCCCTCTTGAATAATGATTTTATTCCCTTTTCCATTTCTGAAAATGTTTCTCAATAGCTTTGTAAATATTTAATTTTTTAAAACAAGGACTTTCAATGTCTTCTGTTGCAGACAGTTTCACCCCGAAGCAGTTGAAGTTCGTCGCTTTACGCTTCATCTTCTCGAGAAGTATCCATCTGTTGATATTGGAAGTTAAAGAGGGAAGGAGAGAGAGATTGTGTTGTAAAAAGATAGAAGTGAGAGATCCATACAATTTTTTAAACTTTACAGCGAACATTTGTCGGTGACGGTTCTTCTGCCGTTGAGTTGCACATTCGACAAGTTCAGCAACGAATGAAGAAGGATGGCCGGTTTACTCCAAGGAGCTACACCAAACCAACTGCATATGCGGATGACGTGGTCCCCGAGACAGCAATGCAATTACAGGTAGAACTAATTCAAACACACCTTAATTGCCAACAGGGGAAAACGGTGGTCCGATCCTGGCAACCCACTCAGTTTTTGGGACCCTAAAGTTTAAATTTCTAACTTACCCACCCGAGTTTTGTCTTACCCACCCAATTTTTTTAGGCCTTCGGAGGTATTACCCACCCATTTTTGTTGGACCCTCGGACCACCCTGATTGCGAATTCGATTAAGAGCTGATGCTAATTAATGTTGCAGGATGTGAACACAATGGTTTACAAATGTGCAGCTCACCGCCAGCTTTTGAATGCCACAAGGTTTTTTCCCAAAAGAATAAAAGAATTTATGATATGAACTCTATTCTCAGAAGTGCTCGTGTCTCTTTCTGCCGGACCCATTCTCCACGCGAGTGCTTCTCCAGATACTCGATACTCAGCAAGGGAGATCTGGTTAGATTCTTGGAACTAAATTTGTAAGAATCCTTTTTTTTATCATATAAATCAGTAGCTTCAAGTCGAGGTTTTTCATTCATAGATCGTCGATGACTTTGTCGAAACTCAAGCTAAGACGGCCTCTACCTTTGGCGAAAGGTGGCGAAGTTTCATTCTTCCGTCGATTATGGCATTCGCCGATCGCGAGCTGAGTGAGCAGGAAAAGAAGGCGGCAGAAGAAGCGAACACTCTAAGTGAGACAACGACCCTTCTCATTATTCTTTTTATTATTTTATATTTTATTCACTATAAACATTCGAAAGAATTACGAGTTGTAGTACCGTATTCATCTTTTAAACGATTATTTTTAATAGGCCTTACAGTAATCTGAGCGCTAATATTTAACACATCACCTTAACTTTTCGCATTATTGACATATTTATTTTATATCTCAGATAGTGCCTCCTTGCTCGGTCTTCTCTGCTTGCTCCAACTCTTCTCCAAGACGAAATACCGTCAACTGAGCCGCTCCACCCTCCTCTTCATCCAGTTCGAGGTTTACATAGATTTTATATAGCTAAAGATTCTTTATACGCACTAGCGATTCGAAAATTTTGCGCACTTATCACCTACAGTATCGGATAGTTCGGCTTTTTTTGTTCAAAATTAGTTTACTACTTATGGCATACCGTTCTCGCAGGAAGAATACACCGTCAGCGGAGTTGTCTCACGTCTTGCCGCTTCTGGAGTTACACAGCCGGTTCTGGTGGCCTATGGGGATTCATCGCGGGACTACGTAGTCATTCTGGAGCAGTTGGATATTACGGTTCGATATTTTCTTTATGTTCGTTTAAGTGAAAAGAGAGAGGAACAAAATGTGTTGAAAGGCAGGGAGAGAGAGAAGAGAGAGAGAGAAGAGAGAGAGAGAGAAGACAGAGAGAGAGAGAAAGAGAGAGAGTGAGAGAGAATATAGTTAAAATGAATCGGAGATTCCGTTATTTTATCTCCACGCTTGCTACATATCGATTATGATTGCATACTTGACAGGTACGCGGAGGATTTGAGCAAGGCTTGCTGACACTCGTGGCTGCTTACTGGCAATTCGACCTGAAGTTCCCTGCCCCGATCTTTCCTGCACTTGGTCTACTCTCTCACCTAATGGGCGTCTCGGCGAAGAACAAGCTAACCAACGACGCGGCACGAATCTACCGCGAACTCAGCTTAGAATAGTTTGTGCATTCCCTTTGTTGCGTTTCAGAATTTTCATTCTTAATTTCCTAGTTATACTCATTTATGGAAGTATTCCGCTTTAATTCTTGTGAGATTAATTTTCTTTGTAAAATATTATCGATATTTATTAGTCTGGATCTTTAACTTATAGAAAATATTACTGTACTCATCATATTCTTGTGAATATAATATTTTTTTTTTCTCATGTAAAAGTATCTTGTTCATTAAGTTCATTCTCCTGATTATAGGGATATGTTATCTTATTGGAAGTTTCTTGTGAATATAATCTCTTTTTTTCGCTTGTAGAAGTAATAACTTGTTCATTAAATTCAGTCTCCTCATTATAGGGATTTATTTTCTTATTTGAAGAATTAGCTTGTAACCAATCTTGTAAGAATTGCTTTGACGGTTATTTGAGATGACATGAGAATGAAATAATTGCTCTGTTCCAAAGAGACAGTGATAATGACATACAGCTTGAGAAGTTTATCGATCATCAGAAAGAGCCTTGGACACAGTGACATTTCAATCTCTCTCTCCGTTTCTTTTTTCCTCCCCTTCTCTCTCAGTTAGTCAATCTACTTCTCTCTCTCTCTCTCTCTCTCCCTCTCTCTCTCTCTCTCTGTCGGTGTTTCACCTCTCTCTATGTTTCGTCTCTCTCTTCGATCTAATAGCAGCGAATCGATGCTGAGAATGGCAGATTAGCAGTTAGTAATTAAAATGAAGAGAGAGTTCGAGGGAGTACAAAATGAATTGTGACCCTTGTTAACAGCAAGAATGAACAGCGAGATGATGAACACGCTACATCAGTGCGCAAAACACTGGAAAATTGTAGGAAAAAAATTGCATAATATGCCAGTTGACGAAAAGTCGCCGTTTAAAAGGAAACGCAATAACTGCTGCATATTTTATTTCTCTTTTCATTGTCAGACCTCGGATGACTAAACTTCTTTTAAAAATCCAATCGTTCAGACTTACTTTTATACAACATTCAATAGCTCAAAAGAACCGCCTTTTTCTGTAGAAAAATATAGGATAGAGAGAGACGCAACTTATGGGCTCTCTCTAAGTGATTTTCTCAAAAGAAACGCAAAAACTGGGGAATTTTAGATGGTGTGAAATTTTTGATTTTCTCAAAAGAAACGCAAAAACTGGGGAATTTTAGATGCAGGGGAATTTTTGATTTTCTCAAAAGAAACGCAAAAACTGGGGAATTTTAGATGCTGGGGAATTTTTGATTTTCTCAAAAGAAACGCAAAAACTGGGGAATTTTAGAAAGCTCGTAGCCAAATTGGCACAGATGGAGAGACCGAGTTCGTAGAGTTCTCTTTCTCTCTCTCCCTCTCTCTCTCTCTCTCTCTCTCTCTCTCTCTCTCTCTTACTCTGTCTCTTTCCTCTTTCTGTCTCTCTCTCATTACATTCTCTTCTCAACGTTCTCTATGGGCGCCGCCCTTTCCATCTGGATTAGGTCTTCACCATTCAGATCGCTAGAGCGGGTAGTGTGGTGGTACTTGGGTTCGGGGTGCGCGGGGTGGTGGTTCGGGTCCGGGCGGGAGCAAAATTCTCAGTTCTATTTCCAGATACAACGAAGACGGCGCCAACACGACTCTACAAACCACGTTAGCGAGTTTATTATATGCCCTTGCGGGTGGCTTCTGCTGCTCTCACGTTCTTAAGCATACTTTGTTTAGTGTAATAAAGGGTTTTGTATAATAAATATGCTTAAAAGTATAATAAATATGCCTAAAAACCAGTGTTTCCAGCTGCATTTTATCTGTGAGCGGATATAAAGATGTGAAGGGGGCGTGGCTTAACAGCAAGTGCTCCCCGCCGAGGGCAAACGTAACATTTTTGTTAAACCCTGCATGTTACGTCGCGCGTAACATTTCGGGTTGCGCATTAAATGTAACGTCCAGAGCTACATGAGATGTTCCGGAGCATTTCAATAACATTATTGTGAAGGTCAAATGTTACGCTCCACGTAACATCCTTCTCTGTGTGTAGATGAGTCATACTAATATATACTATTCATACATATGTTCTTATCATTTCGTCCATTTGAACCCGTCATTCTTGGGATTCAGACATGATGGCAATGAAAGAAAAGGCTTCTTTTAAAGTAATTTCATTCATTGTAGTTGGTTCGTCCACAATCACATGACAAAGCAATTATCTCCTATTTCGTTCATTGTCTAGCATAAGTCAAGGAACGCATGGCAATGCCATGGTACGCGGTTCACATCAGTCACGGCATTAATCTTGCCGTTTGTCCAAGACAGCTCCTTCTTTATCGCATATGCCGAAGGCGTTCTGTTCATTCTGTTTGAAGGTATGCATGACAAAGCGGTATCTGGCTTGTATTTTTCTTAATTTTAATACACATGTTCTATTTTTGTTTATAGTATATTAATTGTAAGGACTTAATTTGTTTTTTTTTAAAGTGTCAATTTCGACTATGTTCAGCCTATTCGATTGTTTCCATGTCTGACAATGAGTAATAAGTACTTGTTTGGAAACAATTCTGACATCATTGCTACAAGGCTTTTTTCGTTCTCTCTCTTTCTCTCTCTCTCTCTCCCTGTCTCGCTCTCTCTCGCGCTCTCTCTCTATTTTCAAACATTCTGCGGAGACATCCTTTAAATGCGGTGATTTAATCGCTGTACAATTGTAGCAATGACGATTGCCTAGAATGTAACTCAACATATGCAAGGAATCTACATGGTCGTTTCAGTGTGCATACATTCATCTTTGTGACTAAAAGCGACGAGGTGTCCATGAGCGAAGAACGAGGAATAGTTTAATAATAACCTGGATACTATGCTGCTTTATTTTAATACTGCTATGAATCTCAATTGTCTTGTTTGACTCTCAAATTACAACTTTAGCTTCCTTGTTCCATTGATCTCGTCGCGGAAGTAATGAGAAAATATGGGAATACGAACAATCTTCTTAAAAAAGATTTGAAAACAAACTCAATACCAATGAGCCAATCGGCCGTCATACCATCTCACAACTGAATATGTAGACATGCAAACGTGTATGTGGTAGTGATACATATTTTCCCAAGTCCAAAACCCCTCGTGAATTATTCAGATACAGGAATATTTTCCAAGTCCGAAACCCGAAAAAAAAAGAATATTACACCAGTGTACATGTACTATCTTAAATGATGACCAAGTCATTCTCTGTACTTTCACTTTATGTTATGTAATATAATGCCTACAAATTCTATATATATCAGTACTGATGATAATGGAATGTATTATGAAATAACTTAACGCCCACGCAATAATGAAAATAACATATGATTTATGTACATACAAGTTAGAGAAAGAAAGAAAAGTTACGAAATATGTCATATAGGCTATGATGCATGTCTTATCAGCGTTCAGGATCTAGAGAGGATGCTACCAGCGCCAAGGCGGACAAGTTAGAAATAGTGTATACAAAAGGAGAGTCAAATCACAAACAGTACATTGATCACGAAAGCTACAAGATGCGGACAGTTACGAAGCTTCCTTCTCTATGCAATAGTAATATTGAAAGTAACTTTGCTGCCTTTCTCGATATGGAAGACAATCTTTCCCTCCTTGCCAATGGACACGTTTTTGACTTTTTCTTCCTCATCGTTCTCAACCTAAAAGCAAAATGAATTTTTAAATAAAATGAAATGTCAAATAGCAAACCATTTCGTATGCTTTCCCGTCCGCGCGAATTCTTTTTCCAATACTAGCTGGACGTTTATTTGAAGGAAGTGTCGTGGATGCATTCGCGGTTGACATGTTTGCAGATTCTCAGTCTCTCACCTGTCAAGGATCATGAAGCGTGCAAGCAATGTTGGAAACGACAGCATCGTTAAGAAGGCACGTCGCGACATCCAAGTAAGACACAAATATTATTTATCAAATTCATACATTGATTTATATAGAATAATTATTATCTTGAATTATATAGAAATTTTGAAATAAAATAGAAACGAGAGGAAGAGCAGCTGCCTTCTACCTCTGTGGCTGATGACTATGATCGAAAGCGAAGACTGGTGCCGTACAGCGACACAAGTAGCAGTGACAGCAGCGGCAGTAGCAGCAGCAGCAGTAGCAGCGGAGAATCGGTATGTACATATGTATCTTTATATTCTCTTGGTCTATATATATATTATTTTTTTGTATATTTTTCATTCTATTTTACCTATTGATAGATTCCACTTGGATCATTTATTTATTATAACAAATGTGTAATTATTATAACAGTCTGATGACGAAGACTACGTCGACAACGAAACGGCAAGCGACAGTGGCAGCTCGCAAGAAGATACTACGTATAAAGAAAGTGACGAGGAGGAAATGGATGACGAAGAGGAAGTCGAGGAAGAAGAAGAAGTGCAGGTATTCAATTTGTTTTATTTCTGTTATTTTAAAATGTTATTTTTTATTCAAATGTTTAATATCATAGACCCATCTCCACATTGACGGTGTGGCTCACGAGGTCAAAGAATTTTACAAAGTGGAAGACCTCTCGAGAAGCCGAAACAAGAGGTTCCGGGTGGAACAGGAAGACATTTCCATTCGCTTCCGAAAGTTGGCAAAGAGAACAAATGATCTCGATGGACTCTTTGACCTAGTCAGTTTGTTATTTTTAGAACAATTCAATTTGTTTTTTTACAGTTGTTATAAAGTTGTTATATTTTTGTATAAACGCATTTATATTTGATTATAATATTTAGGTCATGCTAGACGTGCTCGAGAAGAGCAAGCCGACTCAACACGGCAGCGATCTCCGTGTCTCTGTCGCCATTAACCAAGAAGGCCAGCCAAGGGCCTACTACATGAAGCCCTTGGTATACTCGTACAACATTCCGAATATACTACGCAGAGAGATCTCCTTTGCGAACACGTCTACGGGAGTGGCAACGCCGCTTCTTCTCAGCGAGGTATGTGCATTGATTCAATGTCTTTTCAATGCTTTTGTTTCTTATTTAGTATATTAATTCTTTTCTTTTGTTAGCTACATATTCGGATCTCGTGGATTGATGTGCCCACCGGATCCGGCAAGCGTTCCTTCGCGAAAAAGAATGACTGGAGCAATATCACCAAGGCAGAAGGTTTACAAAATCAAAATTGTTGTTTATACAATGTTTAGGAATTTATAATGTTACTATTTTAATAAATTTATTTCAGGGAGGAAGGACTGCCTCGCAAAGGCTATTGCAATTGGCATGGCCTACCTTGATCGCAAAAATGACTTCAACAGATGGAGGTCAATCTCGCGAAGTGAAGAGCTAAAGCAGAAGGTTGCCGACCTCTACCACAGAGAGTTTGGGATACCGAAGAAGAGCAGCTACACTATTGACGACGTGAAACTCTTCCAAGAGAACATGCCGGGCGTCCAGCTGGTCTTGTTTTATGGTGACAAACCGGGCAGGGCAGTTTTCTCCGGCGAATACATAGACGACACGAGAGTCATTGGACTTCGTCTGCGTCGAGGCCACTATGACCACATTAAGAGAATTTCCCAATTCTTCAGTTAGTCATTCTTTTAATATTGATTTTATAACTTTAATTTACTTTATTTTTCAAATAATCTGTATCTATTCAGATCGCCACTTTTACTGCCCACTCTGTGACGTCCTCGATGACAGCTCGAACAAACACCACTCGTGCCCTGTCAACTGTGACAAATGCGGGACGCGCAAGAAGGACGTGTGCAATGGGCACGAAGCCCACAAGTGTGAAACATGTGGTGTTGTCTGCCACAATGAAGAGTGTCTGAATCGCCATCAAGAGAAAGGTTACAAATTTGTTAAAAAATTAATAATAATAAAAAATTTTGCATTAGGAAGCCGAGGAGGTCGCTCGTTCTGTGAGATCCTCGAGCGCTGCCCAAACTGCCACCATTCCAAGGGCGAGAAGCGAAAGGGTCGTCCTCACCAATGTGGCTACTCCTACTGTGCAACGTGCTGTGAGGACCGTCCGGAAGGCCACAAGACATGCTACGTCTCCACGCTGCCGCCCCTGTCAAAGACGTTCAAGAAGAAGACGATAGTGTTCGACATCGAGGTATGAATTTACTTAATTTTTTTCTATTCAAAAATATATTTAATAGATATTTATTCTTTTTTATCCTCAGACTATATTTTATGATATTATTAATCCTCGTTTTCCTCAGACACGCATCGTCAAGAATAAGAGGGGGGCCAAGATGCACGTCCCCAATCTCATCATTGCTCTCCGCTCATGCGGAAAATGCGAAGGAGAGCTACCCAAGGACGTCTACGACGTCTCGTGCAGTTGCGAACACTGTGCAGGGAGGAGACTCTGGCAGTGGCAGGCGCTGGACAACCCTAAGAAGAGGATCATTGAAGAGTTCTGCGACTGGGTGTTCGGCGACGAACACAAGGGGTTCACCGTCGTCGCCCACAATCTCCGCGCGTTAGTATTTCATCAATTTGTTTTTCTTATTTAAATTAAATAACTTCACCTTTTATTTATTCATTATTGTAGCTACGATGGCAAGTTTATTCTGCGCCATCTATGCAGCGACCGAAGCCCTGTCGCGCCCTCCGAGTTGATAATGGCCGGAAGAAAAATAATGAAGCTAGAGGTTAACAACGTCAGAATGATTGACTCCCTGAGCTTCCTTGCCATGCCTCTCGCCTCGTTCCCCAAGGCATTCTTAATCAAGGAATTGAAGAAGATATGTTAAATTTTCATCTCAGAAATACTTTTCTAATATAAATATTTAGGGCTACTTACCGCATCGCTTCAATCGCCCTGCCAACTACCAATACGTTGGCAAGATCCCGAACAAGAAGTACTTTGGCTACAAGTCGATGCGCGATGAGGCGAGGATCGTATTCGACGATTGGCACGACAAGCACGAGCAGAAGGAGTTTACATTCGACTTCCGTCTCGAGATTGAAGCTTATTGCTTCTCCGACGTTGTCCTCCTGCACGAAGGTATTCGCACCTTCGATGCTGAGTGCTTTGGCGCCACGGGCGTTCATGTCTTTCACGAGAGCTTGACGGCGGCCAGTGCGGTCATGCGTGTCTTCCGCCGCAAGTTCCTCAAGAAGGACCTCTTGGCTGTCGAGAAGCCAATCACCGCCGAGGACAAGCAGAGTCGTCTGGCTCTGAAGATGCTCGCGTAAGTATTAATATAAAAGTTTTTTATTTATCAAATAATATTTAGCTACCTGAGGAAGACAAAGGGAGTACATATCCGTGACGCGCAGCACGGCGGCGAGAAGAGAATCAAGGGAACTCGCTACCGCGTCGACGGATTTGTCAAGCGGCCGAACAAGAGGGATCTCATCATTGAGGTACATTTGTAATTTTGATAAAAGAATTATATTTAACATTTATATATAATAAGTATTTCCCTTTGTCTATGTTATCTTGTTCCTTTGCTACAACAAATATTTTAGATCCACGGCTGCTACTGGCATGCCTGTCGGTGCCGCTACTCGGACCACACGATGGTGCGAGGTCGGCGTGCAGCCCTGATCCGCCAAGAAGATGAGGTGCGACTCCAGCATCTTCGTCGGAAGCACAAGGTCGTCGTGATCCGAGAGTGCCAGATCGAGAAGAGGCTCAAGAATGACGACAAGATGCGGCAATTCTTTGCCGACTACGAGATTGGGGTTAGAAATTTCTACTTATTTCGATTAATAAAAACAAATGTACATTTACAGGAGCCTCTCAATCTGTACGACGCCTTCTTGGGCGGCAGATGCGAGGTGTTCCGCATGTACGCGAAACCTGAGCCCGGCTACACCATCCGCTACCTCGACGTGTGCAGTTAGTATTTTCAAGTAAATTAAATACGCATAAATTTAATTTTATTTAAATAAATAATAAAATAATTTTTTTTAGGCCTGTACCCGTACACGGACAAGTACAGACCGTACCCGGTGGGTAGAGGCAAGATGGTGGACGTCTCAAGGATCCAAACGCCCATCACGAAGCCGGAAGAGCTGACGATTCAAGGATTCGTCAAGTGCACCGTAAGTGGAAAATTTATTAAATAACACATTTATTAATGTATGCAATCAGGTCCTGCCACCGACTCGTCTCTTCGTTCCTGTTCTGGCGCTTCGTTCTGGCGGCAAGAATGTAATGCCTTTGTGTTCCGCGTGCGCCGAGAAGATGGATCCTTACACTCTCGGCTGCCAGCACAGCAAGAAGGAGAGACAGTTCGTCGGCACCTTCGCCACCGTCGAACTCATCGAGGCGCTCAAGTGTGGATACCAGATCCTGAAGATCCACTCGGTTCGTTTTAAATAAATATTGGTAGTGGTACATTTTATTTATTAAACAAATCAGTAAATTATATTCATTTAGGCGCGCCACTTCAAGAAGTGGTCGCTCTATGTGCGGAACGCGGCCACTGGTGAAGTCACCCACGGCGTCCTGTCCGAATACATGGTCACGTGGGTCGGCAAAAAGACGGTATATTTTATTTTGTTTGATTATTTGCCTCTTGCAATATTTATATTTTATAGGAGGCATCCGGGTGGCCTGCTTCCGCGGACACTGAAGAGAAGAAGAGTGCGTTCATCACGCGCTTCGAGGAGAAAGAAGGAATCCGCTTGAATGCGGAATCGATTGCCCACAACCCCGCGGCCAGACAAGTCTCCAAGCTAATGGCCAATTCGCTTGTCAGTTTAAATTATTCATTTTTTACATTTTGAATGCACTTTTTTTAATTGAATTACTTTATTTTCTTTTTATATGAACACATATTTACAGTGGGGCAAGTTGGGAGAGCGCAACGACAGACTGAAAACGGAGATTGTCGACGATCCGAGCCGCTTCTTCCGCCTCATGAATGATGCGGACGTGGACGTGCGCTACTACTGTCTGCTGGGGGACAGAAAGCTGCAAGTCACGTTCCGGCCGTCGACTTCTGCAACACTGAAGCCTCTCCCGACAACGAGTCTGGCGTCGGCAGTTCTGACCACTGCCTATGCCAGATGCACCCTGCTGAACATCATCCAGAGGATTCCTCACCCTGAAGAGAGGCTCCTCTATGTCGGTAAGTATAAATTGATTACCATTAATGTTTCATTCCATTTACCAAGTTTGTTTTAATTAAAACTTTACTTTCAGACACCGACTCGGTCCTCTATCTACACAAGGAGGTAAAGTTTTGGGCGTATGCCTATCGATGGCAGACGCCAGATGGCAAGAGGCACGAAAAGGCGAAATGCAGAGGCTTTCCCGTCACGAGGGACTCTGCAGCGTCGATCCATTTCAGATCGATGCATCGCTTTGTGCGGCGCCTCAAGAATCGTACGGGATGGAAGAAGATTCCCATCCCGTACGAGCGCTTCGCCATTGATGGCGATCACGGGATCGAAACCGTGACGGTCGAAAAACTGTTTCAACCAGTTTTCAACAAGAGGCGCATTCCTTTTGGGACGTATGGGACGTTCCCATACGGATATCGAGGCACATAGTGTGTGCAGTCATTTTTATGACTTGAGGTCTGTCTTCGTTCAGTTGTCATTCTTCTTTGAAAAGTTTCATTGTCACTTGTTGTGAATTATCAGTACGTTTAAATTTTTCCGACTGTCTTGAATTGTGATAAGTACTTTGAATAATTTTGATTTCAGTTGTTGTTATTGGAAAAAAGAAGTCAAATTACAGTTTCATTGTTCTTACAATACTTTTCAAACTTGTGATAAATGTATCTTGCTTGGCCTTCGTGTATGCTTGTATGTGGACCTTCGGGATGTGGAAAAAGCACATTAATTCATAGAATTATAACAACAAGGGAACAAGTGTATGAAAATGTAAAGCCTGGACATGTCATTTTCTGTTACAATGAATATCAAACTGGCTATAACGAGTTTGCCAATCTTGCACATGTCACAATGCATGAAGGCATCCCTGACATTGAAATGTTGAGGGAAAAGAAGAATGAAAAAACACTACTTGTTCTTGACGATCTAATGGTAAAGCTTGAACGTTGGTCGTTGGTTTTACTGTTGCCTCACATCACTTTGACATGTCTGTAATTTGTGTAGTTCATTCACTATTCTATGGGAAAACTATTCGAACACTACGCATAAACTCTAGCTACCTTTGTTTATTTAAGAACAATGCTGATCAGTTGATGATTCGTAATCTTGCTAGCCAACTTTTTCCAATAAACAGACAATTTTTTATTGACGCTTACACTGACGCCACCTCTAGTGCACACAGTTACCTCTTTGTAGACCTACATAAGACGACAGAGGTAGCATTTCGTCTTCGTACAAGTATCTTTCCCAACATGGAACGTGTTTATTGCTATACAGCAAAATGAATACTGCAAAAGCAGTGTGGGACAAGGACGTTTTAAAAACGATTTCTTCTCTTGCATCAACAAAAGATTTTGAAAATCTTGTTAACGAGATAATTTGTATTGTCGAGGCACTTTGTAATATTCTACACGGTACGGCCTATATACCCAAGACGCAAAAGAAGAAGTTAAAGCCTTACTTGGCACACATTCGACGTATTGCCTATACCCGAACGGTCCCCTTGGCAAAACAGCATATAATTCAAGCGGGCACAGGATTTTTTGCACCTTTAATTCCTGTAATTGCAGTTGTTGCCGCAATTTTTCTATAAAATGCCTTCATTTAACAAATTATTGCTCGTTTCTGAAGATCGTCTTGCAAATATGATGCAACAGCAACAACAACCAAACTTTATTCAACGTATTGAAAATGAATTGAATACACTTCTTGCACCTTCATGTATTCTTGATGCTGAATAAAAGATGCATAGATATCGTGCTTTGCTGCAACGTCTTACACAATACATACATGGAAACACTAAAGGACCTGACACAAATGTTGCATGGCAAGGTGCAGATAATGGGTGATGAAGCAAGTAATGAAAGTAGTCAAAAAACTGCCATTCCCATTGTAAAAGATTCTACAGACGTACCCCAAACTCTTGTTCCTGTACAGCAGGTAAAACAAGTTGTTCAACCAAATGGAACGCAAAATGTTCAACCACAGACAACACCAATAGCTCAGACATCTCAACCCGAACAAAATTGGTTAAAGAGACTTCAATTTTCAAAGGATACAGTTAAGAGAAAGGCTGCAACACTTGTCAATCATTTAATTCTAAATTATACAGAATTCCTAGTTATTAAAGGCAAGATTGTACTTCGACAAAACGAGTACGATATAGCTTCACTGATTGAAGACTTTTCCAGTCAGTGGCGTACACGTTCTGATCCGGTCCAAGGCGCGAAAGAATTTGGGGCAGCCCTAAAAAGAACCAAGTTTTCACCTTTAATGTTGGGTAATAGTGCCCGTGCGGATCTTGTCGAGTTTCATGGCACCAACTTTGCAGTTACCCTTTGGCCAACGCAATACAATGGATGAACTAGAAAAAATTTATACAGACATTAGTAGCTATGGCGGTTACAGTGGTGTTCGTCGTCTTTATGAAGCTGCGCGAAAGAAAGGATTAAAAGTTAAACTTGGAGACGTTAAAGCGTTTCTACATAAACAGTCTACATATACTACACATTTTCCCAGGTTGAATCGAATAAAAACAAGTAAGACACAGTGTACATGGATTGATAGCGACCATCAAGCAGACCTTGCCATAATGGCCGACCTTAAGCGTCACAATTCTGGCTATACTTGCATTCTTGTTGTTGTTGATGTCTTATCTCGATTTGTAATGTGTGAACCTCTTTTAAATAAAAGTGGTGCTGAAACAACAAGGCTTACGAACGTATGATTAAAACTTCTGGACGTTCCCCTTTTCGTCTTTATACTGATGCAGGGAAAGAATTTGTAAATTCCAACTTTAAACGTTTGTTAGCACAAAACGAAATTGAACATCGTATTCCAAAGAACCATAATGTAAAGTGTGCACTTGCAGAAAATACAATACGTAGACTAAAGACAAGACTATACCGTTATTTTTCCGAACATAATACATATCGCTGGTTGGATGTTTTACAAGATGCTACCAAAGCACTAAACTATTCACCAATTTCTTCAATTGGCAGCATTGCACCCTCGTCCGTAAATGCAACAAATGCAGAATTTGTTTGGCAAACCCTTTATGCAAAGGATACACAACTCATTGCCAAGCATCGTTACGCACCAGGTGATACTGTGCGTCTTTCTCGTCTTCGCGGTACTTTTACAAAGGGATATAAGAATACTTTTACACTTTAAATATTCCGCATAAAAAAGTGTCTGTTCAAAGACCCACCCGCGTACATTATTGAAGATTTGAACGGTGAGGAAATTGATAGTATTGTCTACGAGCGTGAACTCGTTTCACACATTACTTCGCCCGACGATGAGTATAAAATTCAACGTGTTCTTGCAAGAAGAACACGTATTAGTAAGAAGAAGGAAATATTAGTACGTTGGCTTGGTTACCCACCTTCATTTGATTCTTGGATCGATGCAAAACATGCTAGAAAAGTTGTCACCCGCCCCTGAGGAAACTAGAAGTGCTTCGTGGCATTGTGGTGAAGTGTCGTGTTCACGTGCGCTGTTTGTCTACATTGCACAAGTAATACTTATTTACACAGTTGTTCTAGTGTCGATATATAATCTTACTTTTGGCACACGTAACGACGACAATAAACTTTAGATTGTAACCCTTTCCTCGTGTATTGGCTATCTTCTTCCTTCCCCGACCATTCCAAGCCGACGTTATAATACACAGCCACCCGTCTAAAAAATGAATAACAATGATGACTTTTATGTTTACCTGATTAGCAATACACATGAAGGTAATAAAATTGGTGATTTTCGTATTCGTCTTCCTGCACCTTTGCATTTTAAATCAGACTATGAGGTTGCACTGACCGAAATTATTTACCCCAATACATATGACAGAATTACTACAAAACAAGAAAGTGACGACTTTAACGAGAACAATATTATTCTAGAGTATTTCGATAAGACAAACAAGGGTGAAAGTATTCGCACAGTCGTAACCATCCCCCCGAATTCATACGAAAAGGTTGACGATTTAATTTCTTTGATTAATGTCGAAGTAGCCACCTCGTACAACCTTACAACCAAGAAAGATATTACCAACGACTTTATAACATACAATAACATTACACGAAAGTGTACCATCATACAACCTGAAGACGTTTACGCAGTTAGCATGTCTAAAAAAATTGCCTATTTACTTGGTCTAGCCACAAGACTTGTTGGCTATTCAGATGGACAGTATGTCGGAAAACATTCCGTACACGTTGTAAAAGATATATTTTACATTTACACTAATATCATCGAAAACCAAATTGTTTCCAACGTTCTTAGTCCTCTACTTAAAGTGCTTACGGTTGAAGGAAGTCCTGGTGACAATGTTTATTCTGCCTTTTTCCGCCCCCAATACCTCCCAATAAAGTCTCGATACGTTGACTCGATTCACATTAGTATAAAAAACGATCAGGACGAGGTTGTTAACTTTCATTCTGGCACCGTTTGCATTCAACTTCACTTTCGTTTACGTCGCCACGCCTTCCGATTGCAATAATAAGAACTATCCATGTCACATATGACCCCGATAATTCCATTATTATATGTGTTTATCTGGCTTGCATTGTATTGAAAAGTATAGTGTGAACATAAGCATAAAACGGGAGAGAATAGATCACAATCAGACAATAAGAGGCTAGCAACGTTGGCTGCCAATTTGGGGGGGGGCGATAGAGTTCTTATATATTTGCTAAGAAGTTCTTAATGTGATTGCGGGCCATCGGAAGTGACATTTCAAATATGCAATCGGGTAAGGTGTTCCATAAATTAACGATCCTATTTGCAAAAAAGTTGTTAAAAATTGTTGAACGGAATCTATGCTTTTTAAGTTTGTGACGATGGCCTCTAGAGATTCGGGATGACATGAGGAACATATCAGATGGGGCTACGCCATAGGTACCTCTAAAAATCTTAATGGCAATCATGAGATCATTAATCGTTCTTCGAGTGGAGAGACGCTCTAAGCCAAGGTATTCTAATCGGCAAGAATAGGGTGCAGTAATATTACATCGTTTAAATATAAGCCTAGTAAAACGTCGCTGGACATTCTCAATTTGCTTGATTAAGCAAATCTGCTGGGGGGACCAGACCTCCATACAAAATTCGAGCAAAGGCCTGACATATATAGCGAAGAGCCTTGAAAGAAAATGAACATTACGTGATCTAAAATTACGCAAGATATGAAAACACGTGTTATTTGCCCTTTTAGTTATAGAAGCGATATGCATTTGGAAAGATAAATCGTTACTGATTATTATACCAAGGTCACGATATGAGGAGGTGATTGGAAGGGGGTTGTGTTGGAGAGTGGGCTGGAAAGGGGGGTGAGATGGGCCGATGGCCATGAACATGGTCTTCTTGAGGTTGATTCGGAGGCCCCATCTTGCGGACCACTCGGTCACACAGTCCAGGGATCGTTGAAGGAGCGCGGTGTCTGCAACAGTATAAATTTTAGCATCATCAGCGTAAAGAGTGCAATATGAGCCAATAGGCAGACAATCCGGGAGGTCGTTGATATAGAGAAGAAACATTAGTGGACCACATACACTCCCTTGGGGGACTCCAGACGATACCATGTATTCTTCGGAAAACTGGTTGTTAATACAGACGCGTTGAGATCTACCGGTTAGAAAGAAGGAAAGCCAGCGTAATAGGGACCCGTCAATGCTTTAAAGTGCTAGCTTAGAAGTAAGAAGATCGAGGGGGATGCTATCAAACGCTTTTGAGTAGTCAATATAAACCGCGGAAACATAAGAAGACGCATCAATCGCAGAGTGCCAGGAGGCGAGCGAAGAAAGAAGGGCAGAGCCACAAGACATTTTGCTACGGAAACCATGCTGGAAGGGAGAGAGAAGTTTATGTTGGTCAAGGTAGTTGAAAAGCTGCTTGCAAAGAATTCGTTCAAATGTCTTTGAAATGCCAGAAGTGAGAGAAATTGGCCGGTAATTTGTGGGGTCACTGACATCGCCCTGCCTTTTGTAAATTGGTTTCACAAATGCTGTTTTCCAGAGTGCAGTTCATACACCGTGAAGGAGAAAACGATTAAAGAGAATAGCAAGTGGGACGGATATAGCAGTTGAGACCCCCTTAAGGAAAGCATAGGGCACATTATCAGGGGTAGAAGAGTTACGGGAGGGAAGAGTGCGTAGCTGGTTGCAGACAGAGAGAGGAGAGAAACCAATGAAATCAATCCGATGATTGGTTCGAGTAGGGAAGTGGGTAGCAGCAGGAGGAGGAGAGTTCGAATAAGTTGCTTGGAATATGTTCGCGAAACATGATGCTTTCTCCGCATCGTCAAGGATATGATGACCGGATAATTTTTCTTTAAGAGCGCCGATAGATGGCTGTCCTTTAAGTTTCCCATTAACAAAGTTGAAGAAGACACGCGCTGAACGAGAGGAAGAAGCCTTTGCCTCTTGAGAGCGCTGATGTTTTCGCAAGGTGCGGCGAAGTTTAGAAGAGTAAGTAAGATAAGGGAGCAAACCACGAGATGGGCCATTTCTATAATGCCTCCGGCACTTATCAAGTAATCTGATAGCGCGAGGGAGGTATCGGATAGTTTTTGGGCGGATAGTTCGAAGAGGGACGGTAGCACGAATGACATCATGAATAATTTCAAGGAATTTCTCATAAAGCTGATCTGGATCAGATGTACCGTCAAAGATGTCAATCCAGTTGAGAGAAGAGATAATAATAGAAGCATATTCGAAATTAGCTTTTCGAAAATTAGGGATGGTAACAGTAGGGATTCTGATGGCTGGGAATGAGATGGCGAAGTGCACAAGACAGTGGTCGAAAGAGGGAAGGGGAGGCAAGATCCTACATGTATCAACTAGATTGAGATCATTGGTAAAAAACAAGGTCAAGAGTATGATTTAAGCGTGTGGGAGACTTAACAAGTTGATGAAGGTTGGCAGACATACAAAAAGCTAAAAGTTGGGCTGAGTGATGAGCGGAAGGGAGAGGAGAGGAGAGGCAGGAGGCACGCCAGTCAATTTCAGGGCAATCAAAGTCTCCAGTGAGTATAAAATTGTCTCTGCAGTCAGCAAAAACTGTGGCAATATGTTCAAGACAAGAAGCAAAAGAATCATAGGAGCAGGTCGGACTTCGATATACTGCCACAAAAGTAACAGCCTTTCTAGATGGGTAAGAAGCCGAGACGCGAACTGCTAACAGTTGGCAGTAGGGAGAAAAAGAGAGAGCAGAGAGAACGTGAGAGGGGAGCAAAGAGGCGACCAAAATTGCAACCCCTCCGCCAGGAGCCGGGGAGAGACGATCAGAGCGAAATACTTGATAGCGGCCATTAAAGGAAAGTGAAGAGTCGCGTAAGCGTTCCGGAGAAGCCCATGTTTCGGAGATCGCAAGAATATCAGGAGAGTGAGAGGAAAGGAGAAAGTCTAAGATATCCAGCTTGGAAACAACTGATCGGAAATTAACATGATAGCAGGCAATTGTTCCTATAATTGGGGATGCTGGAAAGGGAAGTGATATGCACGGATCAGGAGAGGCAGACGGGGAAGGATCATTAGCACTAAAGCACTCTGGACTATCCCTGAATCGAGCATCCTAGCCAGAGGAGGAAGGAGAAGCGGTCACGGGGGCGGGGGGAAACTGAGATTGGTTGTCGTTTAGGCGAGGCGGTGTGCTCTTGTTGTCGACTCGCTTGCTGTCGGTCTCTCCCTCGCCATCAGTGTGCATGGCCTCCTCGTCCTCGGTGACGCTAGCGAGAGCGCGCTTCGGAGGTCGGCGGGTGGGGCGGACAGCGATCTGCCTCAGGGCAGACATGAGCGCCCGGCGAGGAAGCTGCACAGTCCTCTTGCCATGCGCAGTTGGTGTCGGCGGAGGCACACGGATGGGAGGGGAGGACGGAGCGACTGGCACACTTTCAGTAGACGGGCGGCGGCGGTTGCTATTATGGAATGTTCTGGAAGCAGGAGGATTAATCCGAGAGAGACCGCTGCCACCGGCAACGGTATTTTGAGAGGAGGGAGCAATGAGAGAGGCAGAGATAGAGGAAGAAGAGGCAGAGATAGAGGAAGAAGAGGCAGAGATAGAGGAAGAAGAGGCAGAGATAGAGGAAGAAGAGGCAGAGATAGAGGAAGAAAAATATAGAGGCCGTCTTCTTGGAACAAGCACGCCAAAGTGGCAGTGGTTTCCGTGGTATTCCTTATCAGCGTGGTGGTAGTGGCGTTGGTGGTGTCCTCTCGAAACTCTTTAACTTCATTTTGCCGATTACTCGTAGCGCCGGACGATCAATCCTCACTGAAGCACTTAACGCTAGTGCCAATGTAGTCGACGATGTTTCATCCGGAAAACCATTAGAAGAAAGTTTTCGTGTACATGGACCTCAAGCATATCGTTCCCTTGTTAATCGAGCTACTTCTGCATTGCAAGGTGGTACTGGTTCTCGTGTCCGCCGGCAAATTTCAAAGAAAAGAAAGACACAAAAGAAAAAGACAAAGAAACGTAAGCCAAAAAGAAACATATCTAGTAAGGGACGTCATTCAGTCGTTGGAAAACGTCGGTCGCGACCTGTTGTTCCCAAATTTCCCAGTGATATATTTACGTAATGGTTGGTAAACTAATAGATCCCAAATCACCACCTTCAACTCGTAGTGAACTTTCCCTTTTTGACATTCCTTCAACACAAGTTGCCTTTGATTCTGCCCGATGGCTTTCAATTCCAACAAGCACACCTATTAACAACACTGGACCTTTTACTTTTAACATTGTTGACTCGAGACATTTCTTGCAGGTCAGCAAGTGTTACATTGCTTTTAAACTAAAGCTTGTTCATAATGATGCCACAAAAGTGTCCAAGCATGCATTAACTATATTGGTGGAACTTTTTTTGATCAAGTCAACTTGCAGATCAATAACCAACAAATATTTGAATGTAGTCAGTATGCATACAAGGCGTACCTCGAGACGCTTTTGACACATAGTACAGATCGAAAGTTTGGAATACTTCAAGCGGCTGGTTACTTTGAAGACAATGATGTTGGTCTTGACAGTGCAGATAATAAGGGATATAAGAGTAGATTAGACGCAATTTCTTCAACGGGAGAGTTGGACATTGTTTCTCCTGTTCATATTGACCACTTCACAAACTGACCGACTGCTATTACCACATTTAAACGTTCAATTTACCTTCCATCGCAATAGCGATGCTTTTGTGCTAGAAAGTCATGATGCAGCGCCTAATGGTGCAAAAATTGAGGTCGTCTCTATGAAACTTCTTATTCGTGCAGTTGATGTGATCAGTTCTGTTAATCTTGCCCTTGAACAAACCCTCCTATCCTATCCTGCACGATATCCCTATAGACGTACCAGAGTACGCGTTGTCTCTGTACCGAGTGGTCGCTTTGATTTTCCCTTCTCTACAATCTTTACAGATTTAATTCCTCGCCGTATTATTGGCTGTATAGACCAAAATGCTTATGAGGGTAGTGTTTCACATTCCCCCTTTAATTTCCAAAGCTTTAACATTTCGGAAGTATGTATAGATGCTGGTGGTGTAACTTTTCCAGCGCAACCTCAAAAGATAAATTTCAAAACTAATTCTTTTGCTGAAGCTTTCGTCATGTTTTACGAGAATATTGGTGCTCTTGGTGAAAATCGTGACTTGGCAATAGGATACAAAATGTACAAGAAAGGCTTTTCTTTATTTGCATTTAATCTTTCGTCAACAGACACTAACGCAGACTTTGAACTAGTGCGCAGTGGTACAACACAATTATCTATGCGTTTTTCCGAGAAAACACCCGACAATGGTCTTCAACTCGTGATTTATGCAGAATATGATGGTCTTTAGCAAATTGATCAATTTCGTAACGTTTTTAATGATCAACAGGCATAATGGTTCTTCCGTGTCGCGTTCCACTCTCCGTCTTCATCTACTTCACATGTGGAATTCGAATCGAGGAGGATACCGATTTGTCCGCCGCGGAAATTGACACCATTGATAGCACACTACGAAGACGCCGCATATTTACCTCTCATCTTGGCCCCAACAATTTCCTGTTGGAACGTGCTCGCATCGTCCCCGGCACCAACGCTTCTACTCGAATCACTGTCAGATTGACAGTGGAAGGGCGTCACAGTACATTAGGTGTGCGACCTGTCAAGGTTTGGCTAAAGGTTAGAATATCTATTTATCATTTATCTGATAATTATTTATATTGTTCAGGATTATATGTCGTGCCAACATGGTGTCCAAGTGCGCGCGATGAAGCTGCCGCTAGTATCGGCATCCAACGGAAATCTTTTTCCAATTGAGCTGCTTGCAGTTGAAATTTGATTGTATATCATATTCTCGCGCAATGAATATTTTCCAATTAACAAATGTAGAAATAAATAATTTCTTGGAAACTTGTTCTACAACACGTGTCTATTATCTTGGAACTTTCCCTTGTGATACAAAACTTGTCCTACCTGAACGTAGACCCCTGTGTATTGTTTGGAATACAGGAGATTCTCATAGTACAGGTGAACACTGGGTTGCCGTATATGTAAACGCTACTAATTCTGCTGAATACTATGATTCAACAGCAAGTAAGCCCCCAGAACTGCTTGCCAAATGGCTTGAACAATTTTCACATGTTCATTACTTTCCTCATAGGGTTCAAAGTACAACTAGTGTAGTTTGTGGTCACTACTGTCTATTCTTTCTTTATTTACGTTGTCGTGGAAATAAAATGGGCACTATTGCGAAATATTTTAGCACACGTCATTATGTCATGAATGACGAAATAGTTATTCGTTGGTTTATGACTCACCTTAGGCAGTGTATAAAAGCCCCCCTTTCCAAAGTCATTGTTTCACTTTGACACGATGACTGCTGGTGATCGTAAGGCAGCCTCTCCTGCTTCTGCACCTGCTGCAACTAGTACAACTATTGAATCTAAAGGAAAGAACATTGCTGAAACAATGCCTGTTCCTTCTGTAGAAACCAATATCGAGAAAAAGGCTTTTAACTGTGAAGATTGCGGAAATGTATTCTCGACTGGTTTTAATCTGCGTCGTCACATTAAGCGTGCTCACAGTGGTGAGGAAATTTATCAGCCACGTCATGCACGTTACATTCGACCTCTTGGTACAATTCAACTTCTCACAGACGAATCTGATAATGTTTATGTGCAGTTCCGCCCCTTTGACGACTGAGACAGTCATTATTTGAACAATTCAATCAGGTCAAATGGTTCGTTCCCTGTCTTCTTCATATTCTTCTTCCTCGTCGTCCATTTCCTCGCAGTCAAAGACTTCGCGTAAAGAAAAGGTTTTGTTTAAAATTGCGTGTTTAAATTGAATATTGTCTATATATCTTTCATTTTCAGCTTCGTGAACGCAAACGAAGGCTTAATGCGACTACAAAGGAGAACCTAAGGCAAAGGTATACTTTACGCGTGCTCTTGCAATTTCACCATTTGTTATAAATTTGCAGAAGAGCTTCAAGGAACTTGTTGATGCCTTCCAACGTCCAACTCAAGTAAGCAATCACGGACACCTCTTGAAAAGCCACCGATTCATCGTCATTGCCGTTTGCAATGTTTGTGTAAGGCTTAATGACACTACAACGAACAACATGACAGATATTCGTCTCTGCAATTCTTGTATCGTCGCCAACCAGAGAATCCAATCTGCAGTGTTTCACAATGTCACCCTCAATAATATTCGTGAAAAATCTGTTCTCGAGAATTGTGCCTCATCGTGATTGTTATATATTGAATATGATAAAATGTATAACTGGACTTGTAATATTTAGACATGTCAAAGATGGAATACGTTTTGGGAAATAATACAAGGGTGAATAATTCACGAGGGATTTTGGACTAGTGAATATATGTATCACTTCCACAAACACGTTTGCATGTCTACATATTCAGTTGAGAGTTGGCATTACGACCGCTTGGCTCATTGGTAGTGTGTGTATTTTCAAGTCGAAAGGTAACAGGTTCGATCCCCCTCGGGGCAATATCATTTGCTGTATTTATTACGGACTTGTGATATTTCCGCTGGCTGAAAAATATTAATCCCCCTGGTATAATCTGTGATCATGTGATGAATGTCTACATCTTCACTTGCAAGTTGGTATGATGACCGAATAACCCATTGGTAACGTCACGACATACGACGCAAGCGGCTCAGGTTCGATTCCTCTCAGTGTTCTGTACTTGTGATATTTCGACTAGCATAAATCTGGACCTGGCAATATCCCCCCTCCGGTGAGTGATGTGTGATCTCTGATGTATGATCACATTCCACACGAATGTCTACATATTCACCTGCTAGTTGGCATGATGGACGATTGGCCGATTGGTAACGCAGGGACTTGCGACGCAATCGACTCAGGTTCGGATCCGGTCGGGATCCTAGACTTGTGATTTCCACAGGTCAAGAACGAGGTGGAATGAATCCTGGACTTAGAAAAATTACGGGAAAATTTTCAATGGGACGTTCAGGACTTAGAAAAATATCGGTTGAAAATTTCAACGGGGACTTCTGGACTTAGAAAAATAACGGTCAAAAATTTCAACGGGGGTTCTGGACTTAGAAAAATTTCGGTTGGTTAAGACAGTGAGCACACTCATCATCATGAATTGTTATGAGCGCCACTGTACTTCTTTTGGTCATTCGTCTTCATTCAGCTTTCCTCTTTTAATGCATGTTCTTTCATGGTTCCTCAATGTTACCTGGCACCATTTTAATCTGACAATAAGATCTTTCTGAACGCGGCAAAGTTACCAAATGAGTCCAAAAAACCCATATCTCCCATTCATACATATCATTATGTCATCCGATTTACCCCCGACTTCTATTAGATTCAGATATGATGATAATGGAAAAAAAAAAATTTTTCCCACATTTTGTATTCAGCAAGTCGTATAATATACAAAAGCATTATTTTTATTAAATAGATTTTATTCCATTCATCATGATGTCATAAAATGCATGAGGAATCAATCACTCATACTTCTTTCATTGTCAGAGTCATGAAACTCATTGGTATATGGTTCAATTCCATTGAAGGTCTTATCGCAGAGAACGAGTTCAATGTCTGTGTTCATTGTACATAAATATATTGAGGGCATGCATGACAATGTTGCATCTTCTAACAATGAGTTTTATATTATTTTTCATTTTATTTATTTTTTTATCGTGTTTTTATTTTAATATATTATATCTTAATTTCAAAATACTCTAACCTTCTTCTATATTTGATTATTTTATTTTATTGTTATATACTATATAGTATTTTAATGGTTAATGTTTTTTTTGGGAAAAAAAGACTTCAGTTTTGACTATGTTCCGCCTATTAATAGAACTGGTTCCAGGTCTGAGTGCGCTGGTCCAGAACCATTCCTAATACATCACTGCTCTAAGACTTACTTTTTTCTGTTCTCTCTCTTTCACTTTCTCTCTTTCTCTCATTCACTCTCGCTTTCTCTTGCTTCCTCTCTTGCTCTCGTTTTCTTTCATTTCTTTCCCTCTCTCTCAGTCTGTATCCCGAATGCTTATTTCCTCTGTTAAATGCGGTGATTAAGGAGCAATTCAATTGTGTAAATGACGATTTCCGAGAGAATGCAACACAAAGTTTGCAAGAAATATATGTACCTGATCGTTTCGGTGTTCCAATTTATGACTAAATGCAGCGAGGTGTCCATGAGCCAGGAAAAAGTGATTTATCCGTTAATCGCCAGCCGCCGTAGTAAAGTGTCTCTTTTTTGAGGTTAAACCTGAGGTTACTGACATGAGGTTAAGAAGGTTAACCTGAAGTTTAGCCTCATGTTGACCACATTTCGCTCCCTGCTTACCCTCTTAGCGGTCACTATTCTGCGCATAACACCGTTCCCTGTCCCTTCCACGCAAGCACACAACAGTTGTCGAGATGGCCCTCCTTCTCCTTCGTCGCCGAAGATCAGCTAACATGCAGTACCGTCGTCTTTACCCCTATGCCCATATTACAAACCCCGCGATCTTCCGGGAAAAATTTCGTTTCCGCAAACGGGAATTGGACGAGCTGGTTGACATCTGTGACGCTCATCTTGTGGTGGAGGACGGAACCGACTGGCCAATATCGAAGAGAAACCAAGTAATGCTTTCATGTTAATTCAGACTGTTACAGAGAGGAGAGAGAGAGAGAGAGAGAGAGAGAGAGCGGGAAAGAGGTAGGGCGATAATAGCGGAAATTCGAGGTGGCCGCCTGCATCAGCTACCTGGCCACGAACTCTCATCAGACAATCATCGCGGATAGGTTCGGAACCAGCCAGAAGGTCATCTCAGACATCGTTTCCCGAGTGGTTGAAGCGTTGACGAGCGCAGCAGTCGTGAACCGCTTCATTCGGTTCCCAGTCCACGACGTCGCATGGAGGTCTCAAGTTGCCCGTGGATTCTCCCGGTATGCTGGTCTGCCAAACGTGGTTGGAGCGATTGACGGCTCGCTAATACCCATTGCAACCCCCTCATCTAACCCCGGTCAATATCGCTGCAGGAAGGGGTTTAGTGCGCTAAACATGCTAGCAATTGTGGACCACCGAGGAAGATTTCTCTACATCAACCCTCGGTATCCCGGCTCCTCCCACGATTCGTTCATTTACTCCCAGTCAACGGCCAAGAGCGCGATGGATTCCCTGGGAGCAATTCCTGGCTACGCCCTCGTGGGTGACAGCGGCTTCCAAAACGGCGAGAGGGTGATGACCCCATTCGCAAGAGAAGCAGTCACTGCTCAGCAAGCTCGCTTCAACCGCAAGCACGCCAAGACGCGAGTGATCGTGGAGCAGAGCTTCGGATGGCTGAAGAAGCGATTCACTATCCTCTCCACGCGATGTCGCCTTTCCCCTGAGCGGGCAGCAAAAGTTGTCCTCGCTTGTGCAGTTTTGCACAACTTCGGGATTGAACGTGGCTACAGTCGCTGCCAACTCGGCCCCCCACGACGTGGTCTTCGACTTCCCCAGCATTCCCGTAACCCCCGTGAGCTTCTCACCGCAGCGCTTTAGCTGGCCAGTTAACCTGTACATCTGTTAAGAATAAACATTTATCCTCTCATGTTCATTGCAGCCGTATTAACCGTATTAATTAAAGAAACTAAAATCTAGAAGCATAAAAAGACAAGATAACAAGAACAAGAATGCTCGATTAAGTTAAAAGGAAAAAAAGGATTACTGTAACTGTTTCTATTTTATAAGTTATTCTAGTTAAGCCTTTATGAGGCTTAACAACACTTTGTATTACGAAACACAACATACTAATAGAATTACCGTACTCTACAACTATCCGCTCAGAAATGACAAACATAGTTTTCAATCGAAATGCAACTGCAACAACTCACTGTAACAACTTTTCTTCATATATATGAGCTAAAGAAACTAAAAACTAAGAGTGAGAAAACTGGACATGGAATGAACAGTTTTCTAGAAAACAAACATGCTAAAAAGGTAAACTAAACAGCTAAGCTAAAAAGAAAACAATATGGAGTACTCTAACTATATTCCACAATAATCTATACTATGTAGTCTTCTATTAATATTCAACCATTTCTGTTACTAGAATGCTATATACTGTATTAATAGAATTACATTAGCTGTACTGCTAAAAGCTCTGAATATATTCTTCAAAGTACGATTCAATATTGAATCGATTGGGATGACGCAATACTTGGAGCAACGCTTGCTGCTCCGTGTTCTTCTCCGAATGCCGAGGTCATCGGCTTCAGGAACTGGAACTCCTTGGAATCGGCGGGCGGTGTTTGGATAAGACGCTCGTAACTGTCCTTAAAAAGTTATGTTTATAAATTGAAATAAAAAATTTGTAAAAAAAAATACGTTTGTTATGATTAAAACAATAAATATCTTGAAGGGACAATTGGTAGAGAGGGATACTGTATTAGCCAGCTTATTATAAGATAATACAGTAACCTGTTCATGAATGTTTGATCCCGCATCGTGAGGAAGTAGATGGCCGCTCTGACGGAGCATCTCCAGGCTTTTCTTCATCTCGCGTGCCAGACCAATCTGCTCCTCGAGAGCATCTTTAGCGCGATCTGCCACAATTTGAATCCTCCGAGATGCTTCCGCCTGTTCCTTGAACGCGTTCTGCTGAGCCTAAACAAGTAGGAAGTTAGTGGATAAAAACGTAAACAATTAGGGAGTCAATGTTCAAAATAATACCGTAAGACTTATGTAAGCAGGGAATAAGTACCTTGTACATCTCAGCCATTTCCGTCAGAACTCTCTTCTCCGATACGGTTCCCATTTTCTTCATCTTCTTTCCCTTCTTGACACGGTTCGACTCCTCTTCACTCTCGTCCTCGACTGAGGACGTCTCACCAGAACTGTCGCTTTGAATCTAAACAAGTCTTGAATCAACAAAAGGAAAAATAAACAAAATGATCATAGCGTGAATGTGATAAATTGGAATAAAATATGTTTCCAAGATACAGTGCTAACCATAACCATTCTTCTTTTCTTATTGCGATTGCCATCTTCCGAGATTGCTTCCCTCTTCCGATTGTTGTATCGCGTCTTAGTGGTCCCGCTATCACCGAGAAATTCGGGCTGTAAAGAAATAGTAAAATAGTAAAAAGGAAGTTTTTTTTTATAAATTAGTTCCTGAATATTATTGACTATAAAATTAGGCAATTACTATTTTAACCTTTTTATCATAATAAATTTGAATTGCTAATAAAATATGCAATGTTTGCATATTGTGAACACTTAAGCATTCTAACCTCGAATTGCATGTCGCTTGTCCCATCGTTCTTGTGATTGCCATCTCCCGAGAACGAGCTCCCGAGAACTTCGCCCTGCAAAGAACGAGTCGAGAATTACATAGAAACTAAATACTCATGTCAGCTAATTACTTCCATGAATTGCACATTCATCTTTTTTTTATTTAGTTTAGTTAAATAAGAATAATGATTCAACACGTCATATTTACATCGTGATCTTCTCATATTCAAACCATAAATATTATGAAAGGAGCATTTAGTCTAACCGTTCCTGTTTCGAGCGATTTGGGACCAACTCCTCCGAAGCTTGGCGTGCACGCGTTCATCCTGCAGAGCAGATAGTCGGTCACTCCCATCTGCTCGGTCAGCGGAACACGCAGCTTCTCTGCTTCCACGTCCACTCCACCTCTGTCTGTCGCAGATAACTGCAAAAACACACAAAGGATAACAGAATCAATGCGACCAAAAAGATTATCAACCTATTCCACCGTGCTACATTCTTCTTCAGCGAAGATTTCTTGTATTTGAGATGATCCTTCATCGACTGCAGGGAACGAACGGTTCGAAATTTCACGATGAATTCCCTTTCAATCTCCTCCCATATTGCATTCCTCCGTCGATTCACTGCCGGTTCACGATCCGCATTTCCCTCGAAGAGGGCAGTGCGGTTATCGTATGCCCGTTGGATGATGAACTCTGACATCTCACCGCTGAATTGCTCTCCTCGCTTCTTCGTACGATCCATACTGCAAACAGGAAGAGAGTGGAGAGAAACTACAGTATCAAGCCTTTCAAATATACTTTACAGAACCCCCACACTAAATCAAAAGTATACTGTATAGCTGTACAGAATCCACAAACACTTGTTAGCCTAGCTCAAATCAGACGACTGAAATGGTTATCCACAACCATTTCTACTTGTTCATTACTGAGCTTCTAGTATGCTCTAGTAAAAGAAAACAACCCTGACAAAACCAAAAACAAGGTGAACCAACACATATTGTCAATGTCCCTCCTCACAAGTATGCAAACCAAAGAACTGGGAGACTATCAGAAATATTTAAGGAAAATAAGGCGTGCCAAAGAAATGTTAAGACTTCTTGCGAGAATTCTGAATGGATTGACCTGAAAATGGGGAAAGAAATAAGAAAAATTCAAAAGCAGTGAGTACTGCTGTTTTATGAACAAAATACGAGACATTAAAAAAGAAATCATCGCAATTTCTCCAATCGCCAGGACAAATATCATAGGAAAAGCCAGATAGCAGACGCTTTGGTCAGTTATTTCCTATTCTTAACACGAATGGTCATTATTCCCGTGGATACCTGACGAGGAAGCGGAATTGACAGCAAAAAGTTTTCCAAGTCCCTGAGAAACATCGCAGGAATGCGGTCACGGTTGGTCTCTAACAATATTTGGATAAACTAAGAAGTAAAGAGCATTGCTACAAATGCTTACTTCCAATAATGAACTAAAAGAAACTTGCTCATACGACTGGTACAAAGAACAAAATAATGCGGGCTTATTCATCACGTTTTGCGCATTTTTTTCCGAACCTCGATGAAGTTCAGGCAACCGTCGTTCGGCACGAAGGCGGTGATCTTCTTGCCGTTCTTGATCAGCTGGATACGGACGCACTTGCGGATGACAGAGTTGGGCTGCTTAGCCTCGACTCCGCTGAAAGAAGAAAAAAAATCAGCTATATTCCCTTCGAATTTCGTTGAAAATGCGATATAATTTTTATATAACATTCTTAAAGCGATTGAATTACCCAGACATTCCTGGAGTATTAGAATAACATCGGAAAAGTGCAAAAAGAACCGAATTAAAAGTTTAAAAAATGGAAAAAAAGAATGCAGACAATCACGTACACCTTCTCGAGGACGATTACCTTTGCGTGCGAGGCGCCTCCGAAGGGGTTGATCTTCTAGGGCGTGCCCAGATGCACCTTCTTATAACCCTAGTCGTTCGATCGCTGCTCCTCTCAGTGGATCTTCAGCTAGCGCGCAGTGCGGGTTCCCATCCGATTGCACGGCGCTCAAGCCTGTGAAATGCTCACAGATTGGTCATCCATGCTCCTACGACAAAACAAAACAAGCAGCATATCAATTATAATGAACTAACACATCATCAAAACAATAATACATTGTAAGTAGCTGGTTTCCCTTGCAAGGAAAAAATAGTACAGCATTTTTTCGAAGATTCTCGACTTTCAACTTTTAGCTAACAGGCCGGATTTTGACGCCTCTCGGATCTCGGATATGATTTCCTGGCTGGCAACATGAGGTTAGGAAGAGACAATGAGAGAGCATGCATTTTGAAGAGAAGATGAGGCTAGAAATCTTGACTCAATGCGGCCCGCGTCAAGATTCCTAGCCTCATGTTGAGCAGAATCTCTTCAAAATGCATGCTCTCTCACTCTGTCTCTTTTTCGCCTCATGTTACTGCCTGTTCCTTGCCACAAAATAACATCAGGCTAACTGTGCGGGAACAGGCATAGAAAAGAATAGTTGCTGTAAATGAGAGAGAATCAGAGAGATTACCCTCATGTTAGTAACATCAGGTTTAGCCTCAAAAAAGAGACACTTTACTACGGCGGCAGGATACTCCTTTATTTTAATATAGTATGTAAGTATAAACCTCGATTACTTTATTTGAACGCGATTTACAAATTTCGTTACCTTGCCGTACTGATTTTGTTGTGGAACTTATCAAGCGCCCTGCGAAAATGTGGGAATACGAACAATTTTCTCAAGTGGTATAGTTTTCCTGATGTAGTTGCCTCCGTGACGTCTATGGCGTTCGGGCAATTTCCATTTCTTTCTTTTAATCTCTCTCTCTCCCTCTCTCTCTCTCTCTCTCTCTCTCTCTCTCTCTCTTTCTCTCTCTCTTTTCCTCTCGCTCTTCTCTCACTCTATCTCTCTCGATCTCTTTCTCTCTCTCTTCCTCTCGCTCTTCTCTCTCTCTCTCTCTCTCTCGGTCTCTTTCTCTCTCTCAGTCACTTCTTGTCACCCTTCCCTCTCGGTCTCATTCTGCCCTAACGTCGCAAGTCCTTGAGAACAACTTTCGCTGTGTCCAATATATCTTCCCAGGAACCCGTAGTATCCCCCCCTTTATATCTCTTCTATCTCCTGTTTGATAAATCACTCCGTAAACCATATGCGTAAACATCCTGACGTCGACCACTTCAAATCTTCTTGGCTCCACTCTAGAGAAATGCGTCAAAACATATAGGTATGCTTGTAAGAGTAGTCGCGTAATCCTCCTCCGCCATTTCCACAAGCTAATCTTGAGACGCGCAACTGACTATTGACTTATTCTATGAGGAATATAGTTAATGAGGTACATAGTAGTATTAACGAGTCGCCTTCCTTCCTCAAATGCATACTCTTGACAACATTTTGATCACATTGCAGCTTTGAACAAAATAATTAACGAGTATAGATAAGACGACTTTTACTAAAAATTGGATATTTTTTTTAGTTCAGGCGAAAATTTTATCTTGAAATTTTAGAATATTTCAATGTTTATAATTTCTGATTTAACAAAAAAAAAGAAAGTAAAAAATCTTTTTTGACAATTTGTTTTTCTAACGTCAGGAATGGAAAACAGAGCTGTTATTCCATATTCCAAGACAAAATGTTCACCTATACTGAGAAAACAAAATGTTTTATGTTTTGGATGCTATCTCATGCGTCATTATTTATTGCATGTACATGCCTGCGTAATTGGCATGCTTATCTGTGCATTCTTCTTCAGTGAATGTGTCCTTTTTATTCTCTCTTAGAAAAGATGAAGAGAATGATGAAATTACGTGAGATTTTAATTTGCCGCCAACTTTCACACATCGTTTTTCCGCAGCGGCTTTGAGTGAGAGAGAGAGTGCCTACTCCCTGGACAGATTGCGGCAATTTGGATTAGTTAGTTTTTTTCGGTTTAAAGAACTTAACCTAATTTATTTCAATTTTCCTTACCATTTTTTGTAGCGTTTTCCTAAATCACTCGGCTCTCTCACTCTTGTGTCAGGCAAAAAGACTCGAATTCAAAATTGAGCTTTATTCTTTCTCTCCCTCTTCGTGTTTCTCTCTCTCCCTCCCTGTCCCTCTCACTTTCTCTCTCTCCACCCTCTTTCTATCATCACTCTCTCTCTCTCTCTCTCTCTCTCCACGCCCTCTCTCTCTCTCATCACTCACTCTCTCTCTCTCTCCACGCCATCTCTCTCATCACTCTCTCAATTCTCCCCTCTCCCTTCCTCTCTCGCATTCTACCTTTTAAGATCGAATGGAGACATCGTCCGAATCGTCTTCTTCTTCCTTGCTGCTTCATAACAACGAGACAGAGGCCGTCTCATGCCGCCTTCTCGCCGTCTTCCAGCTCGGCCTGCCGCTCCTCGCCTTCCCCGCACTCGTTGTGTTCGCCGTCGAGCTGACACGTCTCGGCGCCATCCACGCGCACTGTCGGTCAGTCGAAGAGGCAATGAGTGTTGTTGAAGAAGCGGGGAAAGGAGCGCCGAGAAAGAATAGAGAAAGAGTGACTAATTACCAGATTTGTTGATAAAATGGTTGACAACATGAGAATATTGATCTCCTGAAAGGCAGGTGCTTTGAGGGGAATCTTTTTTTTTTGTGAACGAGATATACACATATTTTTGGGGCATTGTATATTATTGAAAAAAAACTTAAAAACTGTTTTTTTTTGCTGCAAATGCTTTGCTTTGTTTAAGAGACAAACATATGCAGATGAATAGTCTCATTTTTATTCCGTTCTATACCAATTCCGAATCAGCATTCTCCTCCTGACGTGGCTGAGCGCGCTGCTGGCCATGCCGATCATCCAGTTCACATTCTTCGTGTGGCGATCTTCGACTGGCAGCTGCATTCCGCTCAGCTTCACTGAGCCAGGCAATTATCGCAATTTATTTTTGTTTTTGTTGTTGTTTTTTTTTACTTTAGTTTTGTTTTCATTTTTGTTGCTTTTAGATCTATTTTTCCTTCCCCGAACAAAGCTAATTGTAAGAGCATTCTATGAAAGCAAACGTCCTATTGCTTCAATAACGCAGGCTATTCTATATATTATCAAATTATACAATTGTTGTATATATTATACATATCTTATCGAACTAAACGATTGTAGGCTATGTTATATCTGATAGCATTAAGCTATTAAAAAGTTAAAATAAAATGAATGGAAAACAATAAAATTGAACCAATTTTTCTCCGAAATCATTTTAGGCGCTCAGAACTTCTTCTTCTTCACGCATGAAGTCGCGTACGGGATGTCATCATTCGTGGAGATGCTCGTGATCATTGAGAGATTCGTCGCGAGCCAACTCCTCGACAGGTACACGACGTCGGCGAGGAGCTCGTTCGCTCTCGTTGCCATGCTCGGAGCTGCGGTATGTTTTAGAGAGAGAGAGAGAGACAGACAGACAGAGAGAGAAAGAGAGACGGATGCAGATCCAGAAAGAGAGAGGAAGAGAGAGAGAGGAAGAGAGAGAGAGAGAGAGAGACGGAAAACGAGACAGAGAAAAAGGGAGAGAGTGATCGACAGAGAGAGAGAGAGAGCGAGAGAGTGGCTCGACAGAGAGAGAGGGAGAGAGAGATCGGGAGAGATAGGAGAGATATGAATGTGAAAAATTGCCTAATACATTGGCATCATCCACAACGTGCAGATTAAAGGATTGTTTATCGTATCCTTTTCTTTGCAGCTGCTCGCAAGCGTCGCCTTCAGCTATTTCTGTCACTATGGTGAGAAATAGTCCATTTTTGGGATAGCCGGTGCGTGAAAATAATACAATTAAGCTGTGCGCGAAAACAGCAGCACACGCGCAAATGAGAGTCTATTGGGCGGCGGACTGATGCGCATACTGATATTTGCATTTAGAGTATATAGCACATTATTAATATTTATGTAACGCATTTCACTTACATATAAATGCAATTGTATTATTTTTTAAAATTATTTTTATACACGTATGCATATATTCATAAAAAAAGGCAAGAGGAAGCAAAAGAAAACTTTAATTAAAAAATTACGACAAAAAATGAGAGATAAAAAGATAAGAATATGTATATCGAGAATCTTTTCTATCTCTTCTTTCTTTCGCAGGCAACAGCACCATCGCATCAATTGTCTGCATCACCTGTGTGGACGTCTCCGTCATCGTTGTTAGTTTTCTTTTTTCACAAAGAAATAATAATTTTTTAAATCCTCTTTGCATTTTATTCATTGAGTATTTATTTCCGTGCGTAGTTTCTGGCAAAGATTAGAGCATATAAAAGGATTTTTATCTCATCGTATATACAAAATACAACTCTTATGGATGAAACATGCAGCTCAACCTAATCCGTTTTTTTCTCTTCTACTGAATATTACTAGTCACCACAAAAATTATGCGTATGTTCTATGGCCCCTTGTTCAGGGGAAATGGCGCGAATTCAAAATGACATTTTTCAGATGAGCCTTTTGCTTCATCAGTACAGCAGGAAGCGCTATCTGCTGCAGTATGGCCGCGTCAGCTTGAACTCTCGTTATCAGGTTTGTGTCAGGCTCTCTCTTTCTCTCTCTCTCTCTCTCTCATTCAATCCCTCTCTCTGCCTCTCTTTCTTTTGCTCTCTCTCGCTCTCTCTGCCTCTTTTTCTTTCTCTCTCTCGCGCTATCTCTATTTCTCACTAATCTCTCTCTTCTCTCTCTCCCTCTCTTGCTAACATTTGCTTATTTTCATAAGCTTTAATTTGAGCCGCTATTCAAGTGATGCAAGTTTGCACTTGCTGATCCTTTATGTGCTGACATCATTGTAGGTGCAGATTTTTGGGTTTTTTTTTGCATACATATCTTAGAATTAGAAGTAAGAAGAAGCGTTTTGGAAAATAGTCTAATATGTGACCTGAAAAAGAATAGCTCAAAAAATTCCGATTGACTAGAATAAAACAGTAATAATGGAGTAATTACTTTAACTCTATGCATTGAGAAATGAATGGGCAAAATGATAAATCCTCAAATTTGAAGTATAGTAAAATGACCACTATACTTCAAATTTGAACTTTGAAAGTATATGTAGATGTCCGAAGTGGTGAGCCTGAACCGATGCGCGCTCTACGTGAGTGTCGTGAGCGCGGCCAACAAGTGCGTCGCGCAGTTGGCGGGCGTCGCGCTGATCCTCGACATTCTCGATGTGAAACTGCCGTGGAAGCCTGCCTTCTATCTCGTCAATGTCTACTTTTACTCGGCTAGTTTATATTAGGGCTTAAAATAAATAGCTAGTTAGTTTGTCCATGATCCATGAATAAACGCACACCAATCGGTCACTCTTTTTTGATTCAATTTGCATTTTAACTCTCAAAAAAGCCGGCGATCTGGTTCTTAAATGCCTTCCTTTTTCAAAGAGATCATGTGATTTTTCCCCTCATTTACACAATAGTCCATTATCTCGCCTATGATTGAGCAAATTTAGAGACCGCAGAATAAAAGAGTGACATAACACAAAACTGGGTCAACCTACCGTAACTGAATTAACGGAATTTGTCAAGTTCGGACTGATAAATTCAAATTTTTGAAGAGAGCTTGTTCTACAACTTTTTATTCTTTTTTGCAGCTTGTCGGTTAACTTGTCAAGAATCTTTTTGTCACTATTTTGAAGGAAGGTTTTGCAAAGTGTTGTGCGCTATTCTGTCTTGCATACACGGGCACTACGCTGAGAAAACATCATTAGAAGTTTTTTTCCGTGAGCTCGGCTTTTTCAGTTTTTCAACTATAATTTGGCTCATTCGCAATCTCTGGGTTTCTTATTTTAATTTCATATTAGATGGCATGTTTTGTGATAGCTTGGCTGTTTCTTGTCGAACTTCTGCGAGCCGATAAGGAAATATGATTGATAGATAGTTTCTAGCTGAAACAGGTTCAAGCTTATTTTTACGTTCCATTTCGTTTATTTTCCCTGATCGATTCTTGCAGGTAGATTATACTTAAAACCAATCTTGATTCAGTACACTGATTTTTTTGTTCGTATATTTCCAGCAAACAGGAAAAATTTCCCTCGAACAATAGTTCCGCTTCTAGGTTTTTCCCAGTTATAACGATTTAATATGTATCCCAGATATCCTCGGGATTTTTAAACATCATTTTATGATAGAAGACATCCGCCAGTTTACCTATGTAGATTATGACCGAGATTCTGCGAGGCGATAGTGAATTGTCGTTGATTATGTGGCTATTTTTTAGTCGAAATAATTAACCACTTCGATAGAGGTGATTTGAGGGTGTGAAAGCACTTAGAAGAATGATCATGGAGATTAACCGGATATAAAATAAGATTTAAAAAAGCAAAAGAATGGAAAATTAATAGGAATTAATGCAGAACCAGAGATGCAAGGGCCGGCCGGCCCAAATTTTCAAGGCCCTGTGGGGCCGGGCCGGGCCGGGCCCAACCTAGGGCCCGGCCCTGGGCCCGATTGAGCCCGTTTTTCGAAAATATGCTAGCGAACATGCTCATGACCGACCGAATTCTTGTTGATCATGAGTAATTTTGAAGTTCAGGAGTCGTATTCCGCTTCAGAATCAAATAAATGAGAAGCCTTTTGAACGGGAAGTTAAAAAAAAGTAAGTTTCGCTAAGAAAATGACGAATTAAAATTGGAATTTGACATTTTTAAATAATCGGATCGGCCGGGCCCAAAATTCCAGGGCCCGAAACCCGCGGGTGGGCCGGGCCGAGATTTTGGGCCCTAAGGGCCGGCCGGGCCCAAAAAAGTTGGGCCAACTTGCATCTCTGAGCAAAACTACTATCGTCTGGTTCGAGCATCTGATCAGCCGAACTTCGTTTGGCCCATTGAGATACGTAACGGGCTTACTGTAGGAATTCGCATTTTTTAAAGGCGTTTTTGTAAGATAATTTCAAACTTTCGTGAGATTCTGATTTTAGAAATCGTTTTCTGATCACCTAAACTCCCCAAAAACAGTCCTCATTTACATTTTCAAGAGGGTTTGGGAAAATAATCTGCGGTCTCTAAGTAAATTGTCAAGCCAGCATCTTAATATTTTTTTCTGTTAAAAGCGAGGACTGTTCCAAAAAAAATAAGCATAATGAAGAATAAAAAGATAGAGAAGCCAATTTTTTATTGACTCAAATATATGTACATATAAGATGTACTGTAAAGAATGCGAATAACGTTAATTCAACGAACAATCAATACACGAATAAAGATATAAATCTTAAACATTTCCAGCTTCACACGTTTAATGCATGCGTCTGCGCTTGCATCTTCATGCTAAAGCACAGGTTTTCTTTCGTTTTTTTTTCTCACGTCATTATTCGCTAATTTGGCTCATTGGCAACTTTTCCAGTAGTTTCTAGTTTGCTCCAATACCGTTTACACGTTGAACTATTTCTTATCTTTTCCATTAGCCAAGTCCAAAATATTTTCAAGGTCAAATGATACACGACATGTTACCTTTCGAAGGCGTGCAAAAAAAATTCTGTATGGGAATTGGTGTTCGTGCTTGAAACTCTTATCTCACGAGTGTGCTGAAGATTGTAGCGACTCTTGCATTTTGCACTCTTGCATTCCTTTGATCTTGACAAAAAGTGCATATATGTATTAAATTAATGAGAATGGTGTTTGTTATATGTATTTATAAAATATTCAATTACTATTTGACAAAAGTTATTAATGACTATTTGACAAATTATTCATAACTGATTGAAAAAAGTAGTCAACAACTTCTTGACAAAAAAAATCAATAACAATTTGAGATACATACATAAGCAATAATCATTTGGCAAATGTAAGCAGTAACTATTAGAGAAAAGTAATCGATAATTATTGGACAAAAGTAATCAGTAACTATTAGACAAAAGTGTTCAATAAATATTTGACCAAATTAATCAATACCTTATTTTATCAATCAATAATAGCCTATATCTACATAGACGCATACGGCAGACGATCGTTGAGAAGTGGCGTGGCTGTTGGCTCCGGCTGCTCGGCCCGCAAGAGACGCCGCAACAGCACTACCAGTCGTGGGACTCGGCCGAACACGACAAAAAAGTTGTCGCCGACCAGTACTTTGAGCAGCTCAGGCAGAGCTGGCAATGAGCCAAGTCGATGATGTATGTATGTATGTGTTTATCGCAGTGGCTTGATCAGATATAACATAGCACAAAATTCCGAAAAATCGGATATTAATTGACAAAAACACGTTCGAATTATATTTAATAATTCCCATGTAATCATAAAAACACACTTAAATTTTATAAAACAATGAAAATATGCACCTTTAATAGATATCATTGTATTATATTGTATTGGGATGGCAAAATTTAAAAAGAATCTTCAGTGATTAAAGGCAACGGGAAAGGAAAGCCGACAGGACCTCTGCTGAGCTTCCGAAACGGCGGAATCATCCGATCTGGAAGAAGGTAGCATGTTGAAATGATACGGAATTCTTCTAAGGCATCCTGCTTTCCTCATTCTTTGATGATGAATGCACTCTCACAGCTTGTCTCGCAACCAACTAGACTCAATAGCATTCTTGATTTGATCTTCACTACAAATCCTGACCTCGCAAAGGGTTGCAAGGTACTTCCTCCGCTTCCAACTCTTGATCATTGCTTGGTAACGTGTGACATCTCCCTCCTACGGCCTGAGATTAAAAAGCGAATCTTCCCTGATTACAATAAAGCTGACTTCAACCTTGCCAATTCCATTCTGCTTTCTCGTAACTGGTCTTCCTTGCTGGAGCCTTACACCGATTTGGATGCCCTATATAATGTATTTTCCACCATCGTAAGAGATATCATATCGAGTACTGTCCCTCTTCGAACTCTTAGCACCAGGCTCTCTCGTTACCCTAGGAATATCCTCCATCTTCTTCGATCAGCTAGAAAACTCTATCAAAGACGCCATATAATCGCCGCACGACAAAACAATGGAAATGTGATCTGTGAATCTGAAGTTGGCGCTGCATCTGACGCCGCACGACAAAACAATGGAAATGTGATGGGTGAATCTGAAGTTGGCGCTGAATGTGGCGCCGCACGACAAAACAATGGAAATGTGATCTGTGAATCTGAAGTAGGTGCTGAATCTGGCGCCGCACGACAAAACAATGGAAATGTGATGGGTGAATCTGAAGTAGGCGCTGAATGTGGCGCCGCACGACAAAACAATGGAAATGTGATAGGTGAATCTGAAGTTGGCGCTGAATGTGGCGCCGGACGACAAAACAATTCAAATGTGATGGGTGAATCTGAAGTAGGCGCTGAATCTGGCGCCGAACGACAAAACAATGGAAATAAGACACGTGAATCTGAAGTTGGCGCTGTATCTGGCGCCGCACGACAAAACAATAGAAATGTGATGGGTGAATCTGAAGTAGGCGCTGAATGTGGCGCCGCACGACAAAACAATGGAAATGTGATGGGTGAATCTGAAGTAGGCGCTGAATGTGGCGCCGCACGACAAAACAATGGAAATGTGATGGGTGAATCTGAAGTTGGTGCTGAATCTGGCGCCGCACGACAAAACAATGGAAATGTGATCTGTGAATCTGAAGTTGGCGCTGCATCTGACGCCGCACGACAAAACAATGGAAATGTTATGGGTGAATCTGAAGTTGGCGCTGAATGTGGCGCCGCACGACAAAACAATGGAAATGTGACACGTGAATCTGAAGTTGGAGCTGTATCTGGCGCCGCACGACAAAACAATGGAAATGTGATAGGTGAATCTGAAGTATGCCCTGAATGTGGCGATGCACGACAAAACAATGGAAATGTGATGGGTGAATCTGAAGTTCACATAGACAATTATTAACCAAATTCATTATATTTCGAACAATAACCAGAAAGCCCATTAAAAAGAGGCCTATCAACGAAACATTATGTGACATAACAAAGTCAAGCGTGCTATTTTGACGTAGTGTTTTCACGGACCTCCAGCAGCGCTAATAAAGTTTGGTCATCGTGGGCTGCTACAAGGCGGGAAAAAGATGTTTTGAAAAAAATTGCGCAAAAATTTAATTTTTTTTTTGAATTACCGGTATCATTATATAATACGATAGGATTGGGCCGACGCCACATTAAGCATAACGGCAATTTGCCAACTATTTGTCATCTTGCATAATGGCAATTTGAAAACTGTTTGTCATTCTAAATCCCAAAATTATCGGCGTCCTAAATTCCAAAATGGTTGCGTTGCGGTTGATTAGCGTTTTTACTTAGCGCTGGAGTACCGTAGGGTTTATGCAAACATTCAAAATAGCACAATGAGAATGAGAGTGCCTGCTCGCATGGTGAAAGCGGCAATTCGAACAAGCATTAATTACGTTTTTCGTGATCGTCCCTCTTTTCACTATTATTATCGCTCTATCTCTATTTCAAAACAACTGTATTGGATTTGCCTGTGCTTGTAGGCGAAGAGCCAGACGCAGACGCCTGAGTTGATGGTCAAGCACTGGAAAATGAGCAGGAAAATGGATGAGTAAATAAATGAGAATATACACGTAGATAGTTTGTTTTATACAAACTGCGTAAAACAGAATGGTCAAAAAATTAAAAAAAAATTAAAGAAACGAACTAACGCTGTAAAAGTATGTATTGTTGGCGTAGTACGGAATCGTAAAGGGCAGCTGAACTTTCATCCATTCGGCGAGAATTGCATAGCCTAAGCAGAAGCGGATTTTTTAATGATTTTTTTTAAAGTTAGCTTTAATGATTATAATCTTTTTAAAGTGATGATTATAATCTTTTTTTAAATAAAACAGTTGAAAATATACTTTAATTTGATATAAAATGAGAAATAATAATGATGAAAATAATTTTTTTTTTTATTGGATCACCTGAAAGTTGTGCGATGCACTTTTGTACACCGCTCGCTATGCTGACGCTGAGCGTACAACGATTGAGCTGCTGCACCTCACTCATCTGAATAAAAAAATATAATCGCAGACATCAAACGGAGCAAGTTTTCATATTAGCAACTTTTGCTACGTTCGTCATGGCACAGATTGAATAAAATTTGACCTATAGTGAATGATTTGTTGTTTGAAAAGGTGATGAATGTGTCAAACTGTCAACGCTCCTTTGAAGTGATTTTCTAGAAAAAGAGATAGTTTTGTAACACTTATCACGCTTACCTGATAGCGAGCACGTAAATTGACTTTGCCATGTAGGAGAGCGTATCGCCTCTTGCTGTGACGATGAAAAGCAATGTTTAGCTGAAGAAGAAAAAAAAATGTGTTTACCCTCAATCTATGTAAGAACCAGGTTAGAGTGCCAAAAAAGTATAGAGTAATCAAGATATAAGTAATGCGCAATTACAAGTACGGATGTGACGTCCATGAGATGCACGACAAGAAGAATCGCGATTGCTTCTTGCGCCGCTGAATATTATTTGTTGTTAATTTAAAAAAAAATAATACAATAAATAAAACGTAAGCAATTTTGAAAATGGAATAACTAAGAAATACTTATTATTATGCAATAAAAATTTCTAACCGATGTGGCACAAGTAGCTCATGTAGCTGCTGAAGACAATCTGGAGAAATAACTTTTTGGTTTTTCAAAGCCAAACATTTTTTTTTTCTGAAACAGGATATTTCCACTTTTAGAAATCAGCACTGTTATACAACGGCTTTATGCATATAATTTTACTCCCCATTCTCATAAAATGTTTATCATGGTGAATCAAATAAATTTTCATAACTCTTGTTGTTCATTCAATTCTATTATTTACATTACTTTTGCCTTGCAAATTTAAAAATTAGCATTGATCAATAAAATAAGATTGTATCTTATAGGCGACACGTGCAGAAATAAAGAATTGAATTGTTTTAAGATTAATAAATAAATACATAAGTATGAATATATATATATATATAATTAATTAATTAATTAATTAAGAACTTACCGAGACAGCTATGCCGGAGGCGACAGTGACAGCGCCGAGTGCGCTCTTCTTGTATCGATCGAGCGCCCGACTCGCGACGAATCGCTCGGCAAGGATGAGCAGCTCGCACAAGGAGGACAGCGTGTACGCGAACTCGTGCACGATTTGGAAGTACTGCTGATAGCCTGCGCAATGAATATATTCTATATATTTTGTACATAAACATATTATTTGGTTTAGCGAGTGTATATGCATGTTGGCATCTACATAGAAGATGGAATTCAAAGTTAGTCGAAAATTGAAGTTTTTCAGTATAGCCGAAAAGTTTCCCATATAATTTATCGAATACTCCACTGTTTGTCTTTCTTGACGATAGGCAAAAATTATCAAAACGTCGTAATATGCACACATAGTATGTACATATATGTATTTATATTTAAACAAATATACGATTATATTCTTCTCGATCATACCTCTCCAGAGTCTTTCATCGTTTTATTGCTGTTACTGTTTTTATTACACTATATACATAAATACACCGTATTTTCTCTATTGCTGTTCTCCCTCCATTAGAACCCCCTCCCCTCTAATATAACCCCCCCCTTCCCCTTGAAAGGGCCATTGAAAAATAGTACCCTTCTCTTTAATATGTAGAACCCCCGCCCCTCCAATAGTGCCCCCTTTTAGTCTAATACCTCGGCTCGAGACGTGTCTAGAATATATTCTGGAGGCATGGGATGCATTTCCCAATAAACTTATTGCAAATTTATTCCAAATCTTCCATAAAACGGATATTCCAGTGATTATTCCATTGAGGCCGAGCTATAATAAATAAAATAAAAGAATAAAATGTTGTTAGCAAACTTTTAGTCGATGACATTGAAAAATAGTAAACTCCCTCAATAGAATCTCCCCTTCCCTCTAATAGTATCTCCTCTCGCAAGTACATTGAAAAATAGTTCCCTCGGAAGGCAGTAATAGAGAAGAAACGGTAACATGTACTAGGTCTGCAATTTATTCCCACAAACACCTTGCCACTAGTCCAGAACACGTCAGAGCACGTCTCGTCAATAGTAGTGTCTCCTAGTTACATGGAAGCTTTTTTTTTTGTTAAATTGAGTTTCCCACCATTTCTGCTCATTCGACATTCCCAAAAACAATTACCAGACTCTCTGAAGCTGGTCGGCAAGCACTTTCCGACGGCCAGACGCCAGACGAAGAGAGCGCACTGGGCGAGGGGCATGAGAAGCAGAGCGACGATCCACATTGCGACAAAGATTCTGGAAAATAGTAAAATATATCACGTTTTAATTACAAATTTATTTCTTTATTGGATTCTCGAGGTAATAGAAGAAATAAGAATAGTGGAAATAAAAATATTTCCACTATTCTTATAAGTGGCTGAGTATCTCGTTGAGATGAATATCTCGTTTAATTGTCACCTTCTTTTAAAGACCTTTTTTAATCAAGTACTGATTTCTTTACTGCTTCCTTGAGGAAATATTGAAAAAAGACAAAGTATGAGGCACTAAATGAATATTTCTTTGTTTTTGTGTAGTTTGAAAAAAAATAGTTTGAAAAATAGTTTTATTTCTGCGAAAAAATGAAACAATGATACAGATATCAAAAAAAAAATTTCATTGTTTGATATCTCAAACAATATTGTTTCAGACTTACTACGAAACAATAGTTGTTTCAAACAAACAAATTTTTTTGTGCAAACCAAATTGAAAAGTGACATGCCGACAGTAGAGATGAATGACAGTCGTACGGCAGAGTGCGACGGCGAATGGCCGGTATGACGATGACGGGCAGGCCGATCTGGATCGCCGCGACCGCGACGCATGCCACGCGCGCTTGCGGCTGCGACTTGTTGTTACCGAGATGCATTGCTTCTTCTTCTTTCTTCTTGTTTCTTCAACCTCTTTTCTTCTTCTTCTTTTTTGCTGTAAGTCTACAAAATACGTTAATTTACAATACGCTAATTTTCTTGGATTAATTTACAAGTCTTGCATTGTCATTGCAGCATATGGAAATAAAAGGTGTTTTAATACATGGTGACTAGAAATTAACAAATAATAAAATTCACATTCAAAATCATACACCTGCGAACGCGAATGAAGGCGACAGTGAATGTCACAACGGTAAGCACAGTCAATATCGGGCACAAATGTTTGACATTTGTTTGACAATCAGAAAATTTAACTTTGTATGAACAGTTTGAACGTAAAGTGGCATCATTTCAGGTAAACAATATGCACATTCCCAGTGAGTTGCAATTTTTATGTGAACTTATTGCATGTAAATTGTCATCATTCTATGAAAATAACATGAAATCACATAGTGAATCACCTTTGCTAAACTTTTAAACATGAAAAGGCACGGCGATTGGAAAATGCGTGTGTTAACAGCTGCGATATGTTTAAGTTCTACTTCAAAATTGAACCGTATGGAACTAAAAGGTAACTAACAAAATATACGGCGACAGTCTCGCGCATAGTTACGTTTCTCTTTTTGTTACGCGCAGTATGGCAAGAGAACGCCTTTGCATGGCTTCTTGGCAGATAAGGAAAAGATGTTGATGTAACGACAGCTGCAGGCAGCTGTCGCTAACCTTTACCAGGCCATTTCGCTCCTTTTTGTGGGAATCCGACGACCATGTAGAAGCGAGTAGGCCGAAGCAATTTATATACAAATTCATGTTTATCATGAATATCACACAAGGCTGAAGGGTACAATTTGGCAGACAGCACGAAAGAAGAAGGATTTTGCGCTACACAACTGACATTGCTAATCTCGAGAGGACTAGAGCCTTCATCTTTTGTACTAATGTTAAGACACGAAAAAAGAAATAAAAGTAGGTTTTTTTTTCTTCTTCTTTATCACACCCGAAGTAGACGTTCCTTTTAGTATGTTCTTCATAAACCTAGATGCCAAGATTTCAAGAAGAGCAAATTCTGGCGCGCCTATTTGAATTTTCGTCTCCATTGTAGTCACGTCTGTCTCTCTAAATCACACCTCCTTTCTCGGCTTTGATACGCGAGCACACGCATATCCTTTCAAACGGTGAATATAACATGAAATTAATTTCTAAACGCAACGAATGAGCGTTTTAGCTGTTCGCATTCAGCAAGGCGGCTTTAAAATTGATATATAAGTAAAACTAATTACAACTGAATACTCTCTAGTAGCACGCGATATGCTAAAGTAAGTATTGCCAAACTCACAAAAATGAACGTAACATTTAAAAGCTATTCATCGGTAACGTATTAGGTATGTTACTTGTAAACATGTCTCACTTGTCAAAGTTTGCAAAAATTTCTAATAAAAAGACTTTGCATTGACGTAAGAGACACGATCTGCGGCGTTTCTAATGAAAAGCACAAAGAAAACACTTTTCATTCATTCTCTCCCTCTTTCTGTTTTTCTCTTTTTATTAGAAATTTTTGCAAACTTTGACAAGTGAGACATGTTTACAAGTAACATACCTAATACGTTACCGATGAATAGCTTTTAAATGTTACGTTCATTTTTGTGAGTTTGGCAATACTTACTTTAGCATATCGCGTGCTACTAGAGAGTATTCAGTTGTAATTAGTTTTACTTATATATCAATTTTAAAGCCGCCTTGCTGAATGCGAACAGCTAAAACGCTCATTCGTTGCGTTTAGAAATTAATTTCATGTTATATTCACCGTTTGAAAGGATATGCGTGTGCTCGCGTATCAAAGCCGAGAAAGGAGGTGTGATTTAGAGAGACAGACGTGACTACAATGGAGACGAAAATTCAAATAGGCGCGCCAGAATTTGCTCTTCTTGAAATCTTGGCATCTAGGTTTATGAAGAACATACTAAAAGGAACGTCTACTTCGGGTGTGATAAAGAAGAAGAAAAAAAAACCTACTTTTATTTCTTTTTTCGTGTCTTAACATTAGTACAAAAGATGAAGGCTCTAGTCCTCTCGAGATAAGCAATGTCAGTTGTGTAGCGCAAAATCCTTCTTCTTTCGTGCTGTCTGCCAAATTGTACCCTTCAGCCTTGTGTGATATTCATGATAAACATGAATTTGTATATAAATTGCTTCGGCCTACTCGCTTCTACATGGTCGTCGGATTCCCACAAAAAGGAGCGAAATGGCCTGGTAAAGGTTAGCGACAGCTGCCTGCAGCTGTCGTTACATCAACATCTTTTCCTTATCTGCCAAGAAGCCATGCAAAGGCGTTCTCTTGCCATACTGCGCGTAACAAAAAGAGAAACGTAACTATGCGCGAGACTGTCGCCGTATATTTTGTTAGTTACCTTTTAGTTCCATACGGTTCAATTTTGAAGTAGAACTTAAACATATCGCAGCTGTTAACACACGCATTTTCCAATCGCCGTGCCTTTTCATGTTTAAAAGTTTAGCAAAGGTGATTCACTATGTGATTTCATGTTATTTTCATAGAATGATGACAATTTACATGCAATAAGTTCACATAAAAATTGCAACTCACTGGGAATGTGCATATTGTTTACCTGAAATGATGCCACTTTACGTTCAAACTGTTCATACAAAGTTAAATTTTCTGATTGTCAAACAAATGTCAAACATTTGTGCCCGATATTGACTGTGCTTACCGTTGTGACATTCACTGTCGCCTTCATTCGCGTTCGCAGGTGTATGATTTTGAATGTGAATTTTATTATTTGTTAATTTCTAGTCACCATGTATTAAAACACCTTTTATTTCCATATGCTGCAATGACAATGCAAGACTTGTAAATTAATCCAAGAAAATTAGCGTATTGTAAATTAACGTATTTTGTAGACTTACAGCAAAAAAGAAGAAGAAGAAAAGAGGTTGAAGAAACAAGAAGAAAGAAGAAGAAGCAATGCATCTCGGTAACAACAAGTCGCAGCCGCAAGCGCGCGTGGCATGCGTCGCGGTCGCGGCGATCCAGATCGGCCTGCCCGTCATCGTCATACCGGCCATTCGCCGTCGCACTCTGCCGTACGACTGTCATTCATCTCTACTGTCGGCATGTCACTTTTCAATTTGGTTTGCACAAAAAAATTTGTTTGTTTGAAACAACTATTGTTTTGTAGTAAGTCTGAAACAATATTGTTTGAGATATCAAACAATGAAATTTTTTTTTTGATATCTGTATCATTGTTTCATTTTTTCGCAGAAATAAAACTATTTTTCAAACTATTTTTTTTCAAACTACACAAAAACAAAGAAATATTCATTTAGTGCCTCATACTTTGTCTTTCTTCAATATTTCCTCAAGGAAGCAGTAAAGAAATCAGTACTTGATTAAAAAAGGTCTTTAAAAGAAGGTGACAATTAAACGAGATATTCATCTCAACGAGATACTCAGCCACTTATAAGAATAGTGGAAATATTTTTATTTCCACTATTCTTATTTCTTCTATTACCTCGAGAATCCAATAAAGAAATAAATTTGTAATTAAAACGTGATATATTTTACTATTTTCCAGAATCTTTGTCGCAATGTGGATCGTCGCTCTGCTTCTCATGCCCCTCGCCCAGTGCGCTCTCTTCGTCTGGCGTCTGGCCGTCGGAAAGTGCTTGCCGACCAGCTTCAGAGAGTCTGGTAATTGTTTTTGGGAATGTCGAATGAGCAGAAATGGTGGGAAACTCAATTTAACAAAAAAAAAAGCTTCCATGTAACTAGGAGACACTACTATTGACGAGACGTGCTCTGACGTGTTCTGGACTAGTGGCAAGGTGTTTGTGGGAATAAATTGCAGACCTAGTACATGTTACCGTTTCTTCTCTATTACTGCCTTCCGAGGGAACTATTTTTCAATGTACTTGCGAGAGGAGATACTATTAGAGGGAAGGGGAGATTCTATTGAGGGAGTTTACTATTTTTCAATGTCATCGACTAAAAGTTTGCTAACAACATTTTATTCTTTTATTTTATTTATTATAGCTCGGCCTCAATGGAATAATCACTGGAATATCCGTTTTATGGAAGATTTGGAATAAATTTGCAATAAGTTTATTGGGAAATGCATCCCATGCCTCCAGAATATATTCTAGACACGTCTCGAGCCGAGGTATTAGACTAAAAGGGGGCACTATTGGAGGGGCGGGGGTTCTACATATTAAAGAGAAGGGTACTATTTTTCAATGGCCCTTTCAAGGGGAAGGGGGGGGGTTATATTAGAGGGGAGGGGGTTCTAATGGAGGGAGAACAGCAATAGAGAAAATACGGTGTATTTATGTATATAGTGTAATAAAAACAGTAACAGCAATAAAACGATGAAAGACTCTGGAGAGGTATGATCGAGAAGAATATAATCGTATATTTGTTTAAATATAAATACATATATGTACATACTATGTGTGCATATTACGACGTTTTGATAATTTTTGCCTATCGTCAAGAAAGACAAACAGTGGAGTATTCGATAAATTATATGGGAAACTTTTCGGCTATACTGAAAAACTTCAATTTTCGACTAACTTTGAATTCCATCTTCTATGTAGATGCCAACATGCATATACACTCGCTAAACCAAATAATATGTTTATGTACAAAATATATAGAATATATTCATTGCGCAGGCTATCAGCAGTACTTCCAAATCGTGCACGAGTTCGCGTACACGCTGTCCTCCTTGTGCGAGCTGCTCATCCTTGCCGAGCGATTCGTCGCGAGTCGGGCGCTCGATCGATACAAGAAGAGCGCACTCGGCGCTGTCACTGTCGCCTCCGGCATAGCTGTCTCGGTAAGTTCTTAATTAATTAATTAATTAATTATATATATATATATTCATACTTATGTATTTATTTATTAATCTTAAAACAATTCAATTCTTTATTTCTGCACGTGTCGCCTATAAGATACAATCTTATTTTATTGATCAATGCTAATTTTTAAATTTGCAAGGCAAAAGTAATGTAAATAATAGAATTGAATGAACAACAAGAGTTATGAAAATTTATTTGATTCACCATGATAAACATTTTATGAGAATGGGGAGTAAAATTATATGCATAAAGCCGTTGTATAACAGTGCTGATTTCTAAAAGTGGAAATATCCTGTTTCAGAAAAAAAAAATGTTTGGCTTTGAAAAACCAAAAAGTTATTTCTCCAGATTGTCTTCAGCAGCTACATGAGCTACTTGTGCCACATCGGTTAGAAATTTTTATTGCATAATAATAAGTATTTCTTAGTTATTCCATTTTCAAAATTGCTTACGTTTTATTTATTGTATTATTTTTTTTTAAATTAACAACAAATAATATTCAGCGGCGCAAGAAGCAATCGCGATTCTTCTTGTCGTGCATCTCATGGACGTCACATCCGTACTTGTAATTGCGCATTACTTATATCTTGATTACTCTATACTTTTTTGGCACTCTAACCTGGTTCTTACATAGATTGAGGGTAAACACATTTTTTTTTCTTCTTCAGCTAAACATTGCTTTTCATCGTCACAGCAAGAGGCGATACGCTCTCCTACATGGCAAAGTCAATTTACGTGCTCGCTATCAGGTAAGCGTGATAAGTGTTACAAAACTATCTCTTTTTCTAGAAAATCACTTCAAAGGAGCGTTGACAGTTTGACACATTCATCACCTTTTCAAACAACAAATCATTCACTATAGGTCAAATTTTATTCAATCTGTGCCATGACGAACGTAGCAAAAGTTGCTAATATGAAAACTTGCTCCGTTTGATGTCTGCGATTATATTTTTTTATTCAGATGAGTGAGGTGCAGCAGCTCAATCGTTGTACGCTCAGCGTCAGCATAGCGAGCGGTGTACAAAAGTGCATCGCACAACTTTCAGGTGATCCAATAAAAAAAAAAATTATTTTCATCATTATTATTTCTCATTTTATATCAAATTAAAGTATATTTTCAACTGTTTTATTTAAAAAAAGATTATAATCATCACTTTAAAAAGATTATAATCATTAAAGCTAACTTTAAAAAAAATCATTAAAAAATCCGCTTCTGCTTAGGCTATGCAATTCTCGCCGAATGGATGAAAGTTCAGCTGCCCTTTACGATTCCGTACTACGCCAACAATACATACTTTTACAGCGTTAGTTCGTTTCTTTAAATTTTTTTTAATTTTTTGACCATTCTGTTTTACGCAGTTTGTATAAAACAAACTATCTACGTGTATATTCTCATTTATTTACTCATCCATTTTCCTGCTCATTTTCCAGTGCTTGACCATCAACTCAGGCGTCTGCGTCTGGCTCTTCGCCTACAAGCACAGGCAAATCCAATACAGTTGTTTTGAAATAGAGATAGAGCGATAATAATAGTGAAAAGAGGGACGATCACGAAAAACGTAATTAATGCTTGTTCGAATTGCCGCTTTCACCATGCGAGCAGGCACTCTCATTCTCATTGTGCTATTTTGAATGTTTGCATAAACCCTACGGTACTCCAGCGCTAAGTAAAAACGCTAATCAACCGCAACGCAACCATTTTGGAATTTAGGACGCCGATAATTTTGGGATTTAGAATGACAAACAGTTTTCAAATTGCCATTATGCAAGATGACAAATAGTTGGCAAATTGCCGTTATGCTTAATGTGGCGTCGGCCCAATCCTATCGTATTATATAATGATACCGGTAATTCAAAAAAAAAATTAAATTTTTGCGCAATTTTTTTCAAAACATCTTTTTCCCGCCTTGTAGCAGCCCACGATGACCAAACTTTATTAGCGCTGCTGGAGGTCCGTGAAAACACTACGTCAAAATAGCACGCTTGACTTTGTTATGTCACATAATGTTTCGTTGATAGGCCTCTTTTTAATGGGCTTTCTGGTTATTGTTCGAAATATAATGAATTTGGTTAATAATTGTCTATGTGAACTTCAGATTCACCCATCACATTTCCATTGTTTTGTCGTGCATCGCCACATTCAGGGCATACTTCAGATTCACCTATCACATTTCCATTGTTTTGTCGTGCGGCGCCAGATACAGCTCCAACTTCAGATTCACGTGTCACATTTCCATTGTTTTGTCGTGCGGCGCCACATTCAGCGCCAACTTCAGATTCACCCATAACATTTCCATTGTTTTGTCGTGCGGCGTCAGATGCAGCGCCAACTTCAGATTCACAGATCACATTTCCATTGTTTTGTCGTGCGGCGCCAGATTCAGCACCAACTTCAGATTCACCCATCACATTTCCATTGTTTTGTCGTGCGGCGCCACATTCAGCGCCTACTTCAGATTCACCCATCACATTTCCATTGTTTTGTCGTGCGGCGCCACATTCAGCGCCTACTTCAGATTCACCCATCACATTTCTATTGTTTTGTCGTGCGGCGCCAGATACAGCGCCAACTTCAGATTCACGTGTCTTATTTCCATTGTTTTGTCGTTCGGCGCCAGATTCAGCGCCTACTTCAGATTCACCCATCACATTTGAATTGTTTTGTCGTGCGGCGCCACATTCAGCGCCAACTTCAGATTCACCTATCACATTTCCATTGTTTTGTCGTGCGGCGCCACATTCAGCGCCTACTTCAGATTCACCCATCACATTTCCATTGTTTTGTCGTGCGGCGCCAGATTCAGCACCTACTTCAGATTCACAGATCACATTTCCATTGTTTTGTCGTGCGGCGCCACATTCAGCGCCAACTTCAGATTCACCCATCACATTTCCATTGTTTTGTCGTGCGGCGTCAGATGCAGCGCCAACTTCAGATTCACAGATCACATTTCCATTGTTTTGTCGTGCGGCGATTATATGGCGTCTTTGATAGAGTTTTCTAGCTGATCGAAGAAGATGGAGGATATTCCTAGGGTAACGAGAGAGCCTGGTGCTAAGAGTTCGAAGAGGGACAGTACTCGATATGATATCTCTTACGATGGTGGAAAATACATTATATAGGGCATCCAAATCGGTGTAAGGCTCCAGCAAGGAAGACCAGTTACGAGAAAGCAGAATGGAATTGGCAAGGTTGAAGTCAGCTTTATTGTAATCAGGGAAGATTCGCTTTTTAATCTCAGGCCGTAGGAGGGAGATGTCACACGTTACCAAGCAATGATCAAGAGTTGGAAGCGGAGGAAGTACCTTGCAACCCTTTGCGAGGTCAGGATTTGTAGTGAAGATCAAATCAAGAATGCTATTGAGTCTAGTTGGTTGCGAGACAAGCTGTGAGAGACCGGCAGACGAGGCGAATGAAAGCAGCAAAGAAGAGAAAATAGAAAAGAGATAGAGAGAAATAGAGATTGAGAGCGTGGGCATATCAGACCAACAAAGAAGCAGAGAAATATGAGTGGCATACAGCTGTGACCGACCGTGCCCTGTTCTATCTTTCGTTCAATCTTTCATCCCACTCTCTTTCTCTCTTTCATTCTCTCTCTCCTTCTTTCTCTCTCTGGAATAGCCTTTGCTATTTTGCCATTAGGTGCTGTTGTCAATGAAGCCCATTCATACATACTTATTGTGCTCATTTCACAACTTATTTTTCGAAGCGTTAGCAGTTTCGCGCCTAACCTCTTATGCGAAAACTACATAATATTATACGCATAATTACATATAGAAAATATTAACATTAGGCTCTGTTGTTACTTCATTCGTTGCGCAATTTTGTATTTATTCTGACCATGAAGCCTTTCAGCTTAACGATCTACCCGAATGTCTCCCTCCCGGCGCCTCCTGTACTCTTTATGCCGATGACGCCAAAATCTATACGATCAAAAATACATCCCTTCTTCAACTTGCCTTAGACAATCTAGTAGAATGGACATATCGCTGGGGACTTACTATTTCCACTAGCAAGACACAGTTTATGCCCATTGACCCCAATCACCCCTCCTTCACTCCTCTTTTGAATAATACTCCTCTTTCCATATGTCTTTCCTTCCGTGATCTAGGGGTAACCATCGCTCATGATCTTTAATGAACATATCCGAATTATTAGTAACAAGGCTCGCTCTCGAACACTTCTTATCATCCGAAGCTTTCGAACACGCGACCCAAAATTACTTATGCGTCTTTTTGTTACATATGTGCGTCCGATACTAGAATATGCCAGTGAGATCTTAAAAACGATCATAGCTTATAAGCAAACCTATGTCGGTAAATCGGATTTGACGCGCAGTCGCGGACTACGCTATAGTATGAGCTGAACAAAAACACGTTCGAATTATATTTAATAATTCCCATGTAATCATAAAAACACACTTAAATTTTATAAAACAATGAAAATATGCACCTTTAATAGATATCATTGTATTATATTGTATTGGGATGGCAAAATTTAAAAAGAATCTTCAGTGATTAAAGGCAACGGGAAAGGAAAGCCGACAGGACCTCTGCTGAGCTTCCGAAACGGCGGAATCATCCGATCTGGAAGAAGGTAGCATGTTGAAATGATACGGAATTCTTCTAAGGCATCCTGCTTTCCTCATTCTTTGATGATGAATGCACTTAAGTTCTCCAAACTTATACAAATGTGCACTTTAGCAGCGATAACATACTTGTGCTAAAAACTTGAAACAACCACGAATCCTTAAATGTGTACTAAAAGCTAAGGAAGCTAAGATAAAAGATAAGGCCTCCTTAGGCGCTCGCCTCTGTGGACCGACGGCGACAATTACACAGCCCGTTGGGCGGCCACGAAAGAAATTCTCGCCACCGAACAATACAACCAGCTGAAGCGTTAGATCTTCTTTATTGATTGGCAGCCTGAATTATTTCAAATTGATAGAGAGAAAGATAGAGAAAGAGAGGCCGGTAAAAGGAGAAACAGAGAGAGAGAGAGAGAGAGAGAGAGAGAGAGGACAGAGAGAGAGCAGATAGAGAGAGAGAAGGAGAGAAAGAGAAAGAGAGAGAGAGAAGCGAAAGAATGTGCAGGTACTGTTAAGTGAGAAGAAATCGTTGTTCTAACGATATACCCTAGCCCTATGACCAGCCTTTTAACGGTTAGGCAGTGGTCAGGCAGTCGACGCTGTCAAAAGAAAGGTATCATCGTCTCGTAATGTGTCGGTTGAGGATCTCCAGGTCACGGGTTCGATACCCGGTCGAGAACAAGTTTTTGCCCGCGAGAGGAAAAAAATACAAAATGAGAAACTCAAACTAAACAAGTACCTGGATGAGCGTGTTGAATAGATTACGTTAGTAGTGATTATGGGCTTACGTAAAATGGATGAGCGTTGATTTAGGGCCGGCTAGAAATTTCAATTTTTAAACACATGTGTATCTAACATGTCTCAAGTTTTTTTCAATTGTCTCGCTTTTCTCCAACGTTGTATTTCTCATACTTTGGGGAAAGTTAGAGTTAGTGAACGATGGAAAATTAAAACTTCGTGCTTTATTCGTCTTATACAATGAAAGGAATGCAATAGGCGTAGATGCCTAAACTGGGCGTGGCTTGATGAAGTGGGCGTGGCTTGGACGAGTGTCAACTCCTTCACTCGTCCGTCTCTGACATCGAATCGAGCAGCAAGTTGCGAATGGCGGCAAACGTCGTTTCGGCGTGGTACAGCGGGGCGGCGGAGACTGCAAATGGTAAAGGGAAGAAAGAAGTGTCACGGTAACACCATAATTAAGCATTACAGGCGTATTCTATGTATTATTTTTGTGCACTTACCCCACAAAACTATCGACTTGACCATGTTATATCATATCTCTGCATCGATGATTTGGAGCTGGTTTTATGAACCTCCAAAACTCGATTTCGTTAAATACGTTTGGACTACAATTTTAAGCATTACAGGCGTATTCTATGTATTATTTTTGTACACTTACCCCAGAAAAATATCGACTTGACCATGTTATATCACATCTCTGCTTCGCTGATTTGGAGCTGGTTTCATGAACTTCCAAAACTCGATTTCGTTAAATACTTTAGGGCTACAATTTTAAGCATTATAAGCGTATTCCACGTATTATTTTTGTACACTTACCCCACAAAACTATCGACTTGGCTATGTTATATCATATCTCTGCTTCGCTGATTTGGAGCTGGTTTCATGAACCTCCAAAACTCGATTTCGTTAAATACTTTAGGATTACAAAATCTCTGCTTCGCTGATTTGGAGCTGGTTTCATGAACCTCCAAAACTCGATTTCGTTAAATACTTTAGGGCTGCAATTTTAAGCATTACAGGCGTATTCTACGTATTATTTTTGTACACTTACCCCACAAAACTATCGACTTGACCATGTTATATCATTTCTCTGCTTCGCTGATTTGGAGCTGGTTTCATGAACTTCCAAAACTCGATTTCGTTAAATACTTTAGGGCTACAATTTTAAGCATTACAGGTGTATTCTATGTATTATTTTTGTGCACTTACCCCACAAAAATATCGACTTGACCATGTTATATCATATCTCTGCTTCGCATTTGGAGATGGTTTCATGAACCTCCAAAACTCGATTTCGTTAAATACTTTAGGATTACAAAATCTCTGCTTCGCTGATTTGGAGCTGGTTTCATGAACCTCCAAAACTCGATTTCGTTAAATACTTTAGGGCTGCAATTTTAAGCATTACAGGCGTATTCTACGTATTATTTTTGTACACTTACCCCACAAAACTATCGACTTGACCATGTTATATCATATCTCTGCTTCGCTGATTTGGAGCTGGTTTCATGAACCTCCAAAACTCGATTTCGTTAAATACTTTAGGGCTACAATTTTAAGCATTACAGGCGTATTCTACGTATTATTTTTGTACCCTTACTCCACAAAACTATCGACTTGACCATGTTATATCATATCTCTGCTTCGCTGATTTGGAGCTGGTTTCATGAACCTCCAAAACTCGATTTCGTTAAATACTTTAGGGCAACAATTTTAAGCATTACAGGCGTATTCTACGTATTATTTTTGTACACTTACCCCACAAAACTATCGAGTTGGCTATGTTATATCTTATCTCTGCATCGATGATTTTGAGCTGGTTTCATGAGCCTCCAAAACTCGATTTTGCTAAATACGTTTGGACTATAATTTTAAGCAATTACAGGCGTATTTTACGTATTTCTTTTGTACACTTACCCCACAAAACTATCGACATGACCATGTTATATCATATCTCTGCTTCGCTAATTTATAGCTGGTTTCATGAACCTCCAAAACTCGATTTCGTTACATAGTATAGGACTACAATTTTAAGCATTACAGGCATAGTCTACGTATTATTTTTGTACACTTACCCCACAAAAATATCGACTTGACCATGTTATATCATTTCTCCGCTTCCATGATTTGGAGCTGGTTTCATGAACCTCCAAAACTCGATTACGTTAAATACTTTAGGACTAAAAATTTAAGCATTACAGGCGTATTCTAAGTATTATTTTTGTACACTTACCCCACAAATCTATCGACTTGACTATGTTACATCATATCTCTGCTTCGCTGATTTGGAGCTGGTTTCATGAACCTCCAAAACTCGATTTCGTTAAATACTTTAGGACTACAATTTTAAGCATTACAGGCGTATACTACGTATTATTTTTGTACACTTACCCACAATAATATCGACTTGACCATGTTATATCACATCTCTGCTTCGCTGATTTGGAGCTGGTTTGTTTCATGAACCTCCAAAACTCGATTTCGTTAAATACTTTTGGACTACAATTTTAAGCATTACAGGCATAGTCTACGTATTATTTTTGTACACTTACCCCACAAAAATATCGACTTGACCATGTTATATCATTTCTCCGCTTCGATGATTTGGAGCTGGTTTCATGAACCTCCAAAACTCGATTTCGTTACATACTATAGGACTACAATTTTAAGCATTACAGGCATAGTCTACGTATTATTTTTGTACACTTACCCCACAAAAATATCCACTTGACCATGTTATATCATAGCTCTGCTTCGCTGATTTATAGCTGGTTTCATGAACCTCCAAAACTCGATTTCGTTACATACTATAGGACTACAATTTTAAGCATTACAGGCATAGTCTACGTATTATTTTTGTACACTTACCCCACAAAAATATCGACTTGACCATGTTATATCATTTCTCCGCTTCGATGATTTGGAGCTGGTTTCATGAACCTCCAAAACTCGATTACGTTAAATACTTAAGGACTAAAAATTTAAGCATTACAGGCGTATTCTAAGTATTATTTTTGTACACTTACCAAACAAAGCTATCGACTTGACTATGTTACATCATATCTCTGCTTCGCTGATTTGGAGCTGGTTTCATGAACCTCCAAAACTCGATTTCGTTACATACTATAGGACTACAATTTTAAGCATTAGAGGCATAGTCTACGTATTATTTTTGTACACTTACCCGACAAAAATATCCACTTGACCATGTTATATCATAGCTCTGCTTCGATGATTTGGAGCTGGTTTCATGAACCACCAAAGCTCGATTTCGTTAAATACTTTAGGACTACAAATTCTCTGCTTCGCTGATTTATAGCTGGTTTCATGAACCTCCAAAACTCGATTTCGTTACATACTATAGGACTACAATTTTAAGCATTACAGGCATAGTCTACGTATTATTTTTGTACACTTACCCCACAAAAATATCGACTTGACCATGTTATATCATTTCTCCGCTTCGATGATTTGGAGCTGGTTTCATGAACCTCCAAAACTCGATTACGTTAAATACTTAAGGACTAAAAATTTAAGCATTACAGGCGTATTCTAAGTATTATTTTTGTACACTTACCCCACAAAGCTATCGACTTGACTATGTTACATCATATCTCTGCTTCGCTGATTTGGAGCTGGTTTCATGAACCTCCAAAACTCGATTTCGTTAAATACTTTAGGACTACAATTTTAAGCATTACAGGCGTATACTACGTATTATTTTTGTACACTTACCCACAATAATATCGACTTGACCATGTTATATCATATCTCTGCTTCGCTGATTTGGAGCTGGTTTGTTTCATGAACCTCCAAAACTCGATTTCGTTAAATACTTTTGGACTACAATTTTAAGCATTACAGGCATAGTCTACGTATTATTTTTGTACACTTACCCCACAAAAATATCGACTTGACCATGTTATATCATTTCTCCGCTTCGACGATTTGGAGCTGGTTTCATGAACCTCCAAAACTCGATTTCGTTACATACTATAGGACAACAATTTTAAGCATAACAGGCATAGTCTACGTATTATTTTTGTACACTTACCCCACAAAAATATCGACTTGACCATGTTATATCATTTCTCCGCTTCGATGATTTGGGGCTGGTTTCATGAACCTCCAAAACTCGATTTCGTTACATACTATAGGACTACAATTTTAAGCATTACAGGCATAGTCTACGTATTATTTTTGTACACTTACCCCACAAAAATATCGACTTGACCATGTTATATCATTTCTCCGCTTCGATGATTTAGAGCTGGTTTCATGAACCTCCAAAACTCGATTTCGTTACATACTATAGGACTACAATTTTAAGCATTACAGGCATAGTCTACGTATTATTTTTGTACACTTACCCCACAAAAATATCGACTTGACCATGTTATATCATTTCTCCGCTTCGACGATTTGGAGCTGGTTTCATGAACCTCCAAAACTCGATTTCGTTAAATACTTTTGGACTACAATTTTAAGCATTACAGGCATAGTCTACGTATTATTTTTGTACACTTACCCCACAAAAATATCGACTTGACCATGTTATATCATTTCTCCGCTTCGACGATTTGGAGCTGGTTTCATGAACCTCCAAAACTCGATTTCGTTACATACTATAGGACAACAATTTTAAGCATAACAGGCATAGTCTACGTATTATTTTTGTACACTTACCCCACAAAAATATCGACTTGACCATGTTATATCATTTCTCCGCTTCGATGATTTGGGGCTGGTTTCATGAACCTCCAAAACTCGATTTCGTTACATACTATAGGACTACAATTTTAAGCATTACAGGCATAGTCTACGTATTATTTTTGTACACATACCCCACAAAAATATCGACTTGACCATGTTATATCATTTCTCCGCTTCGATGATTTGGAGCTGGTTTCATGAACCTCCAAAACTCGATTTCGTTACATACTATAGGACTACAATTTTAAGCATTACAGGCATAGTCTACGTATTATTTTTGTACACTTACCCCACAAAAATATCCACTTGACCATGTTATATCATAGCTCTGCTTCGCTGATTTATAGCTGGTTTCATGAACCTCCAAAACTCGATTTCGTTACATACTATAGGACTACAATTTTAAGCATTACAGGCATAGTCTACGTATTATTTTTGTACACTTACCCCACAAAAATATCGACTTGACCATGTTATATCATTTCTCCGCTTCGATGATTTGGAGCTGGTTTCATGAACCTCCAAAACTCGATTACGTTAAATACTTAAGGACTAAAAATTTAAGCATTACAGGCGTATTCTAAGTATTATTTTTGTACACTTACCAGACAAAGCTATCGACTTGACTATGTTACATCATATCTCTGCTTCGCTGATTTGGAGCTGGTTTCATGAACCTCCAAAACTCGATTTCGTTACATACTATAGGACTACAATTTTAAGCATTACAGGCATAGTCTACGTATTATTTTTGTACACTTACCTCACAAAAATATCCACTTGACCATGTTATATCATAGCTCTGCTTCGATGATTTGGAGCTGGTTTCATGAACCACCAAAGCTCGATTTCGTTAAATACTTTAGGACTACAAATTCTCTGCTTCGCTGATTTATAGCTGGTTTCATGAACTTCCAAAACTCGATTTCGTTACATACTATAGGACTACAATTTTAAGCATTACAGGCATAGTCTACGTATTATTTTTGTACACTTACCCCACAAAAATATCGACTTGACCATGTTATATCATTTCTCCGCTTCGATGATTTAGAGCTGGTTTCATGAACCTCCAAAACTCGATTTCGTTACATACTATAGGACTACAATTTTAAGCATTACAGGCATAGTCTACGTATTATTTTTGTACACTTACCCCACAAAAATATCGACTTGACCATGTTATATCATTTCTCCGCTTCGACGATTTGGAGCTGGTTTCATGAACCTCCAAAACTCGATTTCGTTAAATACTTTTGGACTACAATTTTAAGCATTACAGGCATAGTCTACGTATTATTTTTGTACACTTACCCCACAAAAATATCGACTTGACCATGTTATATCATTTCTCCGCTTCGACGATTTGGAGCTGGTTTCATGAACCTCCAAAACTCGATTTCGTTACATACTATAGGACAACAATTTTAAGCATAACAGGCATAGTCTACGTATTATTTTTGTACACTTACCCCACAAAAATATCGACTTGACCATGTTATATCATTTCTCCGCTTCGATGATTTGGGGCTGGTTTCATGAACCTCCAAAACTCGATTTCGTTACATACTATAGGACTACAATTTTAAGCATTACAGGCATAGTCTACGTATTATTTTTGTACACTTACCCCACAAAAATATCGACTTGACCATGTTATATCATTTCTCCGCTTCGATGATTTGGAGCTGGTTTCATGAACCTCCAAAACTCGATTTCGTTACATACTATAGGACTACAATTTTAAGCATTACAGGCATAGTCTACGTATTATTTTTGTACACTTACCCCACAAAAATATCCACTTGACCATGTTATATCATAGCTCTGCTTCGCTGATTTATAGCTGGTTTCATGAACCTCCAAAACTCGATTTCGTTACATACTATAGGACTACAATTTTAAGCATTACAGGCATAGTCTACGTATTATTTTTGTACACTTACCCCACAAAAATATCGACTTGACCATGTTATATCATTTCTCCGCTTCGATGATTTGGAGCTGGTTTCATGAACCTCCAAAACTCGATTACGTTAAATACTTAAGGACTAAAAATTTAAGCATTACAGGCGTATTCTAAGTATTATTTTTGTACACTTACCAAACAAAGCTATCGACTTGACTATGTTACATCATATCTCTGCTTCGCTGATTTGGAGCTGGTTTCATGAACCTCCAAAACTCGATTTCGTTACATACTATAGGACTACAATTTTAAGCATTACAGGCATAGTCTACGTATTATTTTTGTACACTTACCTCACAAAAATATCCACTTGACCATGTTATATCATAGCTCTGCTTCGATGATTTGGAGCTGGTTTCATGAACCACCAAAGCTCGATTTCGTTAAATACTTTAGGACTACAAATTCTCTGCTTCGCTGATTTATAGCTGGTTTCATGAACTTCCAAAACTCGATTTCGTTACATACTATAGGACTACAATTTTAAGCATTACAGGCATAGTCTACGTATTATTTTTGTACACTTACCCCACAAAAATATCGACTTGACCATGTTATATCATTTCTCCGCTTCGACGATTTGGAGCTGGTTTCATGAACTTCCAAAACTCGATTTCGTTACATACTAAAGGACTACAATTTTAAGCATTACAGGCATAGTCTACGTATTATTTTTGTACACTTACCCCACAAAAATATCGACTTGACCATGTTATATCATTTCTCCGCTTCGATGATTTGGGGCTGGTTTCATGAACCTCCAAAACTCGATTTCGTTACATACTATAGGACTACAATTTTAAGCATTACAGGCATAGTCTACGTATTATTTTTGTACACTTACCCCACAAAAATATCGACTTGACCATATTATATCATTTCTCCGCTTCGATGATTTGGAGCTGGTTTCATGAACCTCCAAAACTCGATTTCGTTACATACTATAGGACTACAATTTTAAGCATTACAGGCATAGTCTACGTATTATTTTTGTACACTTACCCCACAAAAATATCCACTTGACCATGTTATATCATAGCTCTGCTTCGATGATTTGGAGCTGGTTTCATGAACCACCAAAGCTCGATTTCGTTAAATACTTTAGGACTACAAATTCTCTGCTTCGCTGATTTATAGCTGTTTTCATGAACCTCCAAAACTCGAATTCGTTAAATACTTTAGGACTACAATTTTAAGCATTACAGGCGTATTCTACGCATTATTTTTGTTCACTTACCCCACAAAAATTTCGACTTGACCGTATTATATCATATCTCTGCTTCGATGATTTGGAGCTGGTTTCATGAACCTCCAAAACTCGATTACGTTAAATACTTTAGGACTACAATTTTAAGCATTACAGGCATAGTCTACGTTTTATTTTTGTACACGTACCCCACAAAAATATCGACTTGACCATGTTATATCATATATCATATCTCTGTTTCGATGATTTGGAGCTTGTTTCATGAACCTCCAAAACTCGATTTCGTTAAATACTTTTGGACTACAATTTTAAGCATTACAGGCATAGTCTACGTTTTATTTTTGTACACGTACCGCACAAAAATATCGACTTGACCATGTTATATCATTTCTCCGCTTCGATGATTTGGAGCTGGTTTCATGAACCTCCAAAACTCGATTTCGTTACATATTATAGGACTACAATTTTAAGCATTACAGGCATAGTCTACGTATTATTTTTGTACACTTACCCCACAAAAATATCGACTTGACCATGTTATATCATTTCTCCGCTTCGATGATTTGGAGCTGGTTTCATGACCCTCCAAAACTCGATTTCGTTACATACTATAGGACTACAATTTTAAGTATTATAGGCATAGTCTACGTATTATTTTTGTACACTTACCCCACAAAAATATCCACTTGACCATGTTATATCATAGCTCTGCTTCGATGATTTGGAGCTGGTTTCATGAGCCTCCAAAGCTCGATTTCGTTAAATACTTTAGGACTAAAAATTTAAGCATTACAGGCGTATTCTAAGTATTTTTTTTGTACACTTACCAAACAAAGCTATCGACTTGACTATGTTACATCATATCTCTGCTTCGCTGATTTGGAGCTGGTTTCATGAAATTCCAAAACTCGATTTCGTTAAATACTTTAGGACTACAAAATCTCTGCTTCGCTGATTTATAGCTGGTTTCATGAACCTCCAAAACTCGATTTCGTTACATACTATAGGACTACAATTTTAAGCATTACAGGCATAGTCTACGTATTATTTTTGTACACTTACCCCACAAAAATATCCACTTGACCATGTTATATCATAGCTCTGCTTCGCTGATTTATAGCTGGTTTCATGAACCTCCAAAACTCGATTTCGTTACATACTATAGGACTACAATTTTAAGCATTACAGGCATAGTCTACGTATTATTTTTGTACACTTACCCCACAAAAATATCGACTTGACCATGTTATATCATAGCTCTGCTTCGATGATTTGGAGCTGGTTTCATGAACCACCAAAGCTCGATTTCGTTAAATACTTTAGGACTACAAATTCTCTGCTTCGCTGATTTATAGCTGGTTTCATGAACCTCCAAAACTCGATTTCGTTACATACTATAGGACTACAATTTTAAGCATTACAGGCATAGTCTACGTATTATTTTTGTACACTTACCCCACAAAAATATCGACTTGACCATGTTATATCATAGCTCTGCTTCGATGATTTGGAGCTGGTTTCATGAGCCTCCAAAGCTCGATTACGTTAAATACTTAAGGACTAAAAATTTAAGCATTACAGGCGTATACTACGTATTATTTTTGTACACTTACCCCACAAAAATATCCACTTGACCATGTTATATCATAGCTCTGCTTCGATGATTTGGAGCTGGTTTCATGAACCACCAAAGCTCGATTTCGTTAAATACTTTAGGACTACAAATTCTCTGCTTCGCTGATTTATAGCTGGTTTCATGAACCTCCAAAACTCGATTTCGTTACATACTATAGGACTACAATTTTAAGCATTACAGGCATAGTCTACGTATTATTTTTGTACACTTACCCCACAAAAATATCGACTTGACCATGTTATATCATAGCTCTGCTTCGATGATTTGGAGCTGGTTTCATGAGCCTCCAAAGCTCGATTTCGTTAAATACTTTAGGACTAAAAATTTAAGCATTACAGGCGTATTCTAAGTATTTTTTTTGTACACTTACCAAACAAAGCTATCGACTTGACTATGTTACATCATATCTCTGCTTCGCTGATTTGGAGCTGGTTTCATGAACCTCCAAAACTCGATTTCGTTAAATACTTTAGGACTACAAAATCTCTGCTTCGCTGATTTATAGCTGGTTTCATGAACCTCCAAAACTCGATTTCGTTACATACTATAGGACTACAATTTTAAGCATTACAGGCATAGTCTACGTATTATTTTTGTACACTTACCCCACAAAAATATCCACTTGACCATGTTATATCATAGCTCTGCTTCGCTGATTTATAGCTGGTTTCATGAACCTCCAAAACTCGATTACGTTAAATACTTAAGGACTAAAAATTTAAGCATTACAGGCGTATACTACGTATTATTTTTGTACACCCCACAAAAATATCCACTTGACCATGTTATATCATAGCTCTGCTTCGATGATTTGGAGCTGGTTTCATGAACCACCAAAGCTCGATTTCGTTAAATACTTTAGGACTACAAATTCTCTGCTTCGCTGATTTATAGCTGGTTTCATGAACCTCCAAAACTCGATTTCGTTACATACTATAGGACTACAATTTTAAGCATTACAGGCATAGTCTACGTATTATTTTTGTACACTTACCCCACAAAAATATCGACTTGACCATGTTATATCATTTCTCCGCTTCGATGATTTGGAGCTGGTTTCATGAACCTCCAAAACTCGATTACGTTAAATACTTAAGGACTAAAAATTTAAGCATTACAGGCGTATTCTAAGTATTATTTTTGTACACTTACCCCACAAAGCTATCGACTTGACTATGTTACATCATATCTCTGCTTCGCTGATTTGGAGCTGGTTTCATGAACCTCCAAAACTCGATTTCGTTAAATACTTTAGGACTACAATTTTAAGCATTACAGGCGTATACTACGTATTATTTTTGTACACTTACCCACAATAATATCGACTTGACCATGTTATATCATATCTCTGCTTCGCTAATTTGGAGCTGGTTTGTTTCATGAACCTCCAAAACTCGATTTCGTTAAATACTTTTGGACTACAATTTTAAGCATTACAGGCATAGTCTACGTATTATTTTTGTACACTTACCCCACAAAAATATCGACTTGACCATGTTATATCATTTCTCCGCTTCGACGATTTGGAGCTGGTTTCATGAACCTCCAAAACTCGATTTCGTTACATACTATAGGACTACAATCTTAAGCATTACAGGCATAGTCTACGTATTATTTTTGTACACTTACCCCACAAAAATATCGACTTGACCATGTTATATCATTTCTCCGCTTCGATGATTTGGAGCTGGTTTCATGAACCTCCAAAACTCGATTTCGTTACATACTATAGGACTACAATTTTAAGCATTACAGGCATAGTCTACGTATTATTTTTGTACACTTACCCCACAAAAATATCGACTTGACCATGTTATATCATTTCTCCGCTTCGATGATTTGGAGCTGGTTTCATGAACCTCCAAAACTCGATTTCGTTACATACTATAGGACTACAATTTTAAGCATTACAGGCATAGTCTACGTATTATTTTTGTACACTTACCCCACAAAAATATCCACTTGACCATGTTATATCATAGCTCTGCTTCGATGATTTGGAGCTGGTTTCATGAACCACCAAAGCTCGATTTCGTTAAATACTTTAGGACTACAAATTCTCTGCTTTGCTGATTTATAGCTGTTTTCATGAACCTCCAAAACTCGAATTCGTTAAATACTTTAGGACTACAATTTTAAGCATTACAGGCGTATTCTACGCATTATTTTTGTTCACTTACCCCACAAAAATTTCGACTTGACCGTATTATATCATATCTCTGCTTCGATGATTTGGAGCTGGTTTCATGAACCTCCAAAACTCGATTACGTTAAATACTTTAGGACTAAATTTTAAGCATTACAGGCATAGTCTACGTTTTATTTTTGTACACGTACCCCACAAAAATATCGACTTGACCATGTTATATCATATATCATATCTCTGTTTCGATGATTTGGAGCTGGTTTCATGACCCTCCAAAACTCGATTTCGTTACATACTATAGGACTACAATTTTAAGTATTATAGGCATAGTCTACGTATTATTTTTGTACACTTACCCCACAAAAATATCCACTTGACCATGTTATATCATAGCTCTGCTTCGATGATTTGGAGCTGGTTTCATGAGCCTCCAAAGCTCGATTTCGTTAAATACTTTAGGACTAAAAATTTAAGCATTACAGGCGTATTCTACGTATTATTTTTGTACACTTACCCCACAAAACTATCGACTTGACTATGTTACATCATATCTCTGCTTCGCTGATTTGGAGCTGGTTTCATGAACCTCCAAAACTCGATTTCGTTAAATACTTTAGGACTACAAAATTTCTGCTTCGCTGATTTATAGCTGGTTTCATGAACCTCCAAAACTCGAATTCGTTAAATACTTTAGGACTACAATTTTAAGCATTACAGGCATAGTCTACGTTTTATTTTTGTACACGTACCATACAAAAATATCGACTTGACCATATTATATCATATCTCTGTTTCGATGATTTGGAGCTTGTTTCATGAACCTCCAAAACTCGATTTCGTTACATACTATAGGACTACAATTTTAAGCATTACAGGCATAGTCTACGTATTATTTTTGTACACTTACCCCACAAAAATATCGACTTGACCATGTTATATCATTTCTCCGCTTCGATGATTTGGAGCTGGTTTCATGAACCTCCAAAACTCGATTTCGTTACATAGTATAACACTACAATTTTAAGCATTACAGGCATATTCTACGTATTATTTTTGTACACTTACCCCACAATAATATCGACTTGACCGTGTTATATCATATCTCTGCTTCGCTGATTTATAGCTGGTTTCATGAACCTCCAAAACTCGATTTCGTAAAATACTTTAGGACTACAAATTTAAGCATTAACTCCGAGCTGTCATCGAGCGGCATCGAGATCTGCACTCCGAGATAGACAAAGCTGTCGACAAAGTGATCGACTTCTTGGCCAACCCGAAGGGGCTGATTGGTTGTCTTACACGATGTCATTAGCACAGTCTTGGAGTGGTTGATACTCAAACCGATCTCAGCTAGGGCGTCTCGTAGAATTGCAAGCATATCAGAGAGCTGCGAACGAAACCGTGTGATGAGCACGAGATCGTCGGCGTACGCAAGCATTGCTAGATGACCACCGGCTATGCGGATACCCCTCCCTTCCCAATCAATCCGGTTCAGACAGCTTCTGAGAACAGCAGTGAAAAGACGCGGAGAGATTCCACTTTATGCTTTTTTAAGTGACATTTTTAAGTTAGCCACATTGGTAAGTGTTGTTGCTTTAGTGCTGAAGCCAGAACGTATCCAATGTAAAAATTATCAATTAAAAAAAATAATGCGGATATTTCGAAATTAGAAAAAAAAGTGCGGGATCCCAAACCTATGAATCGAGTGGTACTGCAGATTTTCCGCGGTTGCGTCTGCGCGGCCCCCTTGGAGGCGATTGTTTTCGATGTCGATGTGCCGATGACTGCCATTATATCATACATCTGAAAGTGATTTTGAATATTGGCCGAGTCTATTTAAATGAAAAATTGCTGTTTAGCGTTCATTTAGCTTATTTTGACTGACCTAATTGTGACATCCGATGTCACAATTTTGGATGGAATGCAAATTGTGTATCGCATTGGTTTTTTCCTGTATATGTAGATCCTAACCATTAACCTACATTTCTGTCCAAGTGAGATTGTCCATGTTCACGTCTCGCGAACTTTTGATACTACACGATTGCAAATATCTCCGGTTGTCAGCGAATACGAAGAGAAAGTGAGGCTAACCGAAACAGAGTTGAGATCTTTTTTCCTGACGTGATGTAAGCACGAGAAGATTCGATCTTTCCGGTGTAGCTCGGTCTATGCGAGCAGAGTGATGGATGAACACTGAAATGTCTACTGCTATCGCTCGAGCTGATGCTGCTTCGCTTGCCTTCTGTGAACCGCCTCATCGCTTCATTTTGCAGTTCATTAGTTTTTAATTGCGTCGGAGAGAGAACGAGAGGAGAAGAGTGAGAGAGAGAGAAAGAGAAGAGAAATGAGAGAGTGAGAAGAGAGAGAGACAGAAAGAGAGAGAAGAGAGAAGAGAAACAGAGCAAGAGAGAAAGAGAGAGAGAATGCCACGCTCAACGAGCACAGCCCGCAGAAGATGGGGAACATCGACTTGTACTGCCCCGCAAAAGGAGTCGTTCAACAAATTCAACGCGAAATTTGGCCGTTCATTTGACGGCTTTGACACCAACCAGTGCCAGTGCGAATATAATTCCACTCTCATGACTGACTTAAAGAAGTGGAAAGAGTGAAAGCGCAGAATATCGGTGATGTGTCCGAAATAATGCAAGTGAGAGCAATTCTTACACGATGCTCACCAGACATTCGTCAACGAAAGAATTTATCCGATTGAAAATATTTATTTAAAAAAATAAGCTGTGTGATTTCCGACAACCAGTAATTGCGGTTACTTCTAACGAATGACTAAGGTCCCGAAATGATTGTGAGTTGGTGATTTATGTGGTTGATCGTGATGTTTTTTTCTCGCTTTGAAAGTAATTTCTTCACTTGTCTCGGTTGATGGTCAGATGTTCGAGTGGTATATAAGGTAAATGTAGAATGCCCAAGCAGACTCGAGCGAACTTTTTATTTTTTATTTTTTTATTCACACATCAAATAATGATGATGTGACAACATGTGGAGTGAATATGGCCAAATAAGCTTAGACAGCTGAAAGGAGAGAAACAGTTGAAAAGAAAAAATTATCATGTGTCGTTGCAGGATCTTAAAATATAGAAGAGAGAAAGGGGGGAGTAGTAAGAAATTTACAGTAAACAGTGGAAACTACAGATGATGACAAGGAATGCGTTTTCCTAGTCTTCATTTCAGTAGCATTCAGCTCCTAATTGTCAATGTCATCGTCAGACATTTTGCATACACTGACTAGGTTGTGCTTCGGATTCTTGGCAACGGAATTAGCGCACATTTGCAGTCTTTTCTCTCCTTGAAAATATCACCATCAATCGGGTGAACTACGAGAAACTAATCAAATTTGCGATGGAATTTTGCTACTTGTGAACCCAAGTTGAATATGTAGGTGATTTAGTATTTAGTTTCAGGCTTTTCCGATTACAATTTTAGCTAGAATTTGATTTTTTTTTAGTTAGTTTTATTAAGGCTTACAATTAGCCCAATAACAAACATTCCGAGCAGAGTTCAGTTCTGTGGTTGGTCGTGATTTTTTTCTTGCTTGGAAAGTAATTTCTTCTTATCTCTTGACTCGAATTGTATTACTAGGTGTGAGCGGGAGTAAGGAATTGTTGTATTGTGCATATCCGAGCTGAGCAAACTGCAGATGATTAAAAGGAATATGCATGATTTGCCAGTTTTTGGATAGCCGTAACAATCTGCTCCTAATTGTCAGTCAATATCATCGTTAGACATTTTGCATTCACTGCTTACAATTGGGTTGTACTTCGGATTCGTTGTTACGGAACTAGCGCACATTTGTAGTCCTTTCTCTAATTGAAAAATGTCACCACCAATCGGGTGAGTTATGAGAAATGAATCAAATGTACTATTGAATTTCGCTACTTGTTAACCCAAGAGGAATATGCAGTTGATGTAGTATAAAATTTAATTACTTTCTAGCGGACAGGAATCTTGAACGTTTCCTGAACAACGAATTGGTGTTTCCGGGTACTTTCGATCTTGTTTACGAAGAAAAATTTCATTCCGCGCAAATGCGTTTTCCACGAGACATATGTAAGTACATAAATGACTTCATGTTCTGTATTCATAAGAATGATTTGCGTGAATGCTCCTTTATATCTTCATTCAGATACATGATGTTACTTAGATTCGTGCGACAACATTACAATGGCATCTTGTATATTTCGTTGCTTTATATGCACCTACTTTTATTCATTCATTCATCGATTGATGCTCACGTTCAGGCCAATTCGGCAGAATGTTTTTCCTCTCGAGGTAACTTTATTTTGATATTTAATTTCAAGTGGGATACCTCCTTGCAAATTTGCTCGCCTTCTCTAAATGATGTAGCGAACATTTCTTTTATTTTTTATGTGTCATTTGTTTATCTTTAAAGACACTCTTCTGAAAGGTTCGTTTTGAAAAAAAGAACTAGGCACAAAAAGATGTTTCTCGCTTCCTGCGATAACGCACTTTTCCTTTGCGATAATTTTGCGGAATATTTTTTCACTCTCAAGCATCAATTGTTTGAAGGAGCCCATTCAAACGTATTCTAACGCAAACGTCCTTTCATTCAACTCTATTTAGATTTATTTTCATTAAAATGTCAAACTAATAATGTGTTCGAAACGCATGAATACGCTGACTTCGCACATCTTGGAACATTCTCTTCTGACAATGAGAACATTTCCTGTACTCAAAGAATCGTCTTGGTTTTCACTTCATATGAACGACTTGTTCAAAGATTAACATGTGCATCTTTCTCGTGAAAACCACTGCACGTGGTTCCCACACCCCTCAATTATTCTGATTCTCTCTTCTACATACAAGCATAATTTCCTTGCACTCTTGAATGAGTATTTTCTGAGTACTTATTGAAGGCTGATAGATAAGAGAAACAGGATTGGAAATTTATACTTATTCGTCGGAGAAGTCCTTTAAAGGAGCCACAAATCAATACGCTCATTTTTGAATATGATTTTGAGATGTAATGTTCAGGAAAACTGTAATATATTTCGCTTGCGTTTCGTGCTTCTTTTCTAAAGTTATAAAGCAAGAATGCGTATTTTCTTCTTCTTCATGTAAATCCTGCAGCACTGTCACTATTTATGTTGAGGTAGTAGTGAACTTTGTGTATGTATGTAATTAATAAGCGAATAGAATAGTTTAACCAAAATATCAATAAATATATAAATCATAATAAACCTAAGGAATAGAATAATTTTAGGAAATTAATAAATCTATAACTTGAAGAATGTCGAAAATAGACAATGCCTCCGCATGCGTGTACATGAGCGTGCTCCAGCTCGGCCTGCCTCTCCTCGCGCTGCCGAACCTCGCGCTCTTCGCGTGGGCTATCGCGCGCATGGGAGCCATTCATTCGCATTGCAGGTTCTATTTATTGTTATTTAATTATTTCTAAATTTGATAATATATATTGTTTTTTAGTATTACAGGAAGAAGATGACAGAAAAAATTTAATTTAATGTTCAAATTGCCGCGTTCCCAAGCTCATTCTCGCGTGTGCCATTTTGGCAGGATGCAAAAAGACGCTGCGAGAAAAAAAAAGAAAAAAAGCTGGAATGTGAGGGTAAAGGGCGGTGGCAATTTGAAATCTCATATAATCTTTTTCTTTTGTATCGTAGTCTTTTTGAATCTTGATTACCAATTCGCGTTTCTCTAAAAACACACATGCTCTTGGCAAAAAGTCGCGAATTCTCAAGAGCTGAGTTTTTATGGCTCCTTCAACAGAATGCTGCTGTTTGTGTGGTGGGCGGCGCTGGTCTCGCTGCCGCTCATCCAATTCGCCTTCCAGCTCTGGCGCACGACGTCGACGAATTGCCTGGCGATGAACTTTTTCGAGAAAGGTTCGAGTGGAAATAGCAAGAAGTTTTCTTTTTCTTTATTCATTATAAGCATCTATTCTAACACATTTACTTAAATTTTTGACCATATCCATCTTTTCTACTTTGTACGGCGCTACGTCGTTTGAGAACCGGCGGATGAGAACACGTCGTATGAGAACCTTGACCGGCCGTTTGAGAACCGAGCACAAAGAGAATCTGCCGGATGAGAACCGAGCGCGGATAATATTTTCATGCATACGCCGGATGAGAACCGAGCGTAGAGTGAATGCCCGGATGAGAACCGAGCGGAGAAGGTCTTTTTTTGGAATGGCCCGGATGAGAACCGAGCGGAATTTGGTAATTTTGGGAATGTGCCGGATGAGAACCGAGCGTAAAATGTAATTTTTAGAATTGTGCCGGATGAGAACCAAGCGGAAAAAGTCATTTTTTAAATTGTGCCAGATGAGAACCGAGCGTAAAATGTCATTTTTAGAATTGTGCCGGATGAGAACCGAGCCTAAAATATCATTTTTAAAATTGTGCCGGATGAGAACCGAGCGTAAAATGTCATTTTTAGAATTGTGCCGGATGAGAACCGAGCGTAAAATGTCATTTTTAGAATTGTGCCGGATGAGAACCGAGCGGAAAATGTCATTTTTAGAATTGTGCCGGATGAGAACCGAGCGTAAAATGTCATTTTTAGAATTGTGCCGGATGAGAACCGAGCGTAAAATGTCATTTTTAGAATTGTGCCGGATGAGAACCGAGCGGAAAATGTCATTTTTAGAATTGTGCCGGATGATAACCGAGCGGAAAATGTCATTTTTAGATTTGTGCCGGATGAGAAACGAGCGTAAAATGTCATTTTTAGAATTGTGGCGGATGAGAACCGAGCGGAAAACGTTGTTTCTGTTAATGCTCATACTGTAATTCGTAACACTTATATGTGTTGTGGAATTATTTGTACAGCAGAAGAACAAGTGATTTCGGATACAAGGGAACGTAGGAATTATAATATCTGCACTATTATCTCGGAGTACATTTTTAACTCGGAGTAAATTTGAAGTATATATACCTTTATTTAACAAGTTCGTCTTTGGTTGCCCCCGCATTATAGCTACTTATCACCAATTCTTCTCGGATCTCCACTCGCTGGTCTTCGTTCTTTATGTCCCAGAGAGGCTGAGAACAGAGTTAAGCGAGAGAGACGGAAGAGTCCTGGGTGGCGAGGGAGAGAGAGAGAGAGAGAGAGGAGAGAGATGTCTTGTGGACTTGAGAGAGATACAACAAAGAGGTTGCTGGCGAGAGCCTCTTGTCTGGTGCTAGTGTGAGACACCATTTGGTGAGAGGGAATAGTTTTGTAGCGAGGACAAATATGATTATTAAATATTAAATTCAATTTAATATAACTATAATTATTACAGTGGTTGCCTAATTCTTATTGAGGCTTATTATCAGGATATTTGTTTGACTGTTATATTCGGCCTGAAAAATAAAACCAAATTTTGAGGAAAATTCTATTTAAAGCGTAATTTGTTCATTGACGGATTGTTACTGTTGTTTGTGTTGATACCTGTTCAATGACAGTTTTTTTGAATGCCTAGTTACCTGCGCTTAAGTCGACAAACCATCGTTTAGATTAATGCCCCGTGGGAAGCCGTCAGATGTTTATGCGAAAGATGGGAGCCTGTTCAATAGAAAGAAGACTTTAAAAGATGACTCAGAGCTTCTTCACTGCCTCAATTTAATAACTAAATATGTAAATAAAGTAATGGTTTGACTTGATGTTATCTTGAGGCAATCGCGCGCGGAGACCTCCCGAAGGGAAGACGAGTCCGAGCCTCGAGGGCAGTCTATGCCATTCAGCTCGAGGAAGAAAAAGTCCGTCAAGATCTTGCGGCTCCTCATAACGTTTCAACTGTCCGGGGTCAGCGTACTATTTCTATCTATTTATCATGTTTGAGAATTCATAATTGACACACCTAATTACATACATGTTATTAAGGAGCAAGGCAAAGGGCGGAAGAACAGAAGAATGAGAAGTTGCGGAGACTGCTCATGTCTCCCTTCACAAGCCTGACCACACTGCTTGATCAACTTAGCACCGTAATGCGTGGATAATAGAAATTTAGCTGCTCTTTACTGTTTTAATTTTGCAGCTTTCTAAACTGTATTTACCGGAAATTCTGCTGTCCTATTGTGTGATTTAGGCCATATCGAGTCTATTATGATCTGTAAATTGTTGTTGTCATAATGCTGAATGAAAGAACTGATTAACTGTACCCTATATTATATTGAAGAATCCTTTAAATCGACTGTTACGAAACAACAAAACTCGTATGACTGTATAATTCTTGTCTGAGCGCTACATTTTAACAATCATATTGATGGATGTGAAATGGGAAAAAATTCCACTAGGAGAAATGACATTTTCCGGTCGGTTCTCGTACGGAACAATTCTAAAAATGACATTTTAGGGTAGGTTCTCATCCGGCACAATTCTAAAAATGACATTTTACGCTCGGTTCTCATCCGGCACAATTCTAAAAATGACATTTTCCGCTCGGTTCTCATCCGGCACAATTCTAAACATGACATTTTACGCTCGGTTCTCATCCGGCACAATTCTAAAAATGACATTTTACGCTCGGTTCTCATCCGGCACAATTTTAAAAATGATATTTTAGGCTCGGTTCTCATCCGTCACAATTCTAAAAATGACATTTTACGCTCGGTTCTCATCTGGCACAATTTAAAAAATGACTTTTTCCGCTTGGTTCTCATCCGGCACAATTCTAAAAATTACATTTTACGCTCGGTTCTCATCCGGCACATTCCCAAAATTACCAAATTCCGCTCGGTTCTCATCCGGGCCATTCCAAAAAAAGACCTTCTCCGCTCGGTTCTCATCCGGGCATTCACTCTACGCTCGGTTCTCATCCGGCGTATGCATGAAAATATTATCCGCGCTCGGTTCTCATCCGGCAGATTCTCTTTGTGCTCGGTTCTCAAACGGCCGGTCAAGGTTCTCATACGACGTGTTCTCATCCGCCGGTTCTCAAACGACGTAGCGCCCTTTGTACCGTACCAACTGAAAATGCCGAAAAACATTTGTATTTATTTATTTCAAATGCTTTTGACTTTTATTGCCGCTTCACGCTGTCTTTTTTAATTCCTTACTGTCCGACCGACACAAATTTGGAGCAATAAAGTAATTAATTGGCATGCAGTTAATTTAAAATTAAGTCAAACAAATTAAAATAACTTGAAGGTCCTCAACAGTACTTCTTTCTCTGTCACGAGTTTGGCTACTCGTTGTCGTCCATCGCTGAATTGCTCATAATTGGCGAGCGTTTCTACGCAAGTCAACGGCTCGAATTCTACGAGCCGACCGCTAGAAGCAGAGCGACAATGTTGCTGATCATTGCCGTGGCAGTAAGTATGTATTCATATGATATGTAGTTACATTTGCGATAGTTACATCAACATCAGTTACTTATGTATGCAGTGACAAAAGTATTACCTGACATTTAGAGATATTTGCCCGTTTAGTACAGAGCACGAAATTATATGCCCGAACAAAGTTATCATAAGGGCATTTTTTGTGTAACTTCGTTAAAAGAAAGCTATTCGCTCATAATCGTTGATCTCCCTAACAATCGATATTAAAAAAAAATAGAAAACTCTAACTTCTCTTTCAGATTACCGCTAGTGTGTACCTGGGATACCTCTGTCATTTCGGTACGTGAGGTTGACTTTTTCTTCGTTTTTGTTTTCAAATAGAATTTTTTTATCATTTTCTGAAGTGTTTTATTTGTCGGCTATTTCAGTGAATGGAGTTGCATCCATAATAATCTTCACCTTTCTCGACATTGGCGTCATTTCGGTGGGAACGACTTGTGAAAAATATCGTAAAACAAATTTTTTACGTGTCATCCAACATTAGCCACGAGATTTGCTTTTTTCTTAAATTAATTAAAGTTTATTCATAACTTTAGGAAAGTTTTATGAATCGGTGAAATAATATGTATTTTTTCATTGACTTCATTCATTGACTAGTAATATTTTTCTTAGCTAAGCGTCTGCCTGGACATTTACATCAAGCGCCGCTATAAGAGGGCGCATGGCAAGGCTGGACTCAACGCTCGCTACCAAGTTCGGCTGAATCGAGCTTGTTCAATTCTCCTTTTTTTATTCGACAGATCGCAGAGCGAATTATTCTTAAACTTTCGTTGATCATTTTTACTGGGAAAAGCTGTTCGGAAAAAAAACTTTTCACATGCTTATTTATTGTCGTTTAATTATCCATAATTAATTGTAAAAAAAAAGTCATTTGAGATAATATATTTTTCTCTTTTTATTTTTAATGATCCATAATTAAATTTAAAAAAAACTTTTTTGAGATGAGTGAAGTGCGTCAGCTGAACGAGTCCACTCTTCTGATGGCCGCCGTCAGCGCGGTCAACAAGAACATTGCGCAGCTCTCCGGCTTCATCACGATGCTCGACGTGCACGTGCCGCTTCACTTGCCCTTCTACATCGTTAACGGATTCTTCCACAGCGTACGACTTAGAAGAAGAATTTTTTTTTAAATATACATTCAGTCATTCTTGCATAATTTTTTTTAAATATGCATTTAACTAAATTGATTATAAAATGATTACACGAATTATTGCAGAATTAGAGAATATACTAAGCAGTCGGACTAGACGATCTAAGTAAATTGAAAAAGTCGAAGAAGAAAAAACACACACACATAATTTATCTTATTCTAAGAAATATTTCTTTCACGACAATACCAAAAAAAACTGCGCTTTTGATTAATTAATTTATGTATCGCTAGATCGAGCCCATTGTGATTATGTTGCCTTTAGATGCACACGATCAACTCGGCCGTCTGCGTTTGGCTTTTCATGCTCAAGAATAAGTTTGTCCATTTTCACTCTCCAAATTATTCAATGCATATTTTTATATTTATTTATACTACTTATGTTTAACTGAAAAAGCACAGAAACAAAAAGAATTTTATTCAATTCCGGGTTTTTTTAATCATTCCTTTTCCTCTCTTCGAGCTCATCGCTCCAATTTCCTACATATGTCTTCTCTTCAGCTTCAACGGCCCCAAGGAATGCTATTGTGGCATGTGGAGAATCCATAATTTTTGAAACTTTCTATTTTTTGTTCAGGAAGTCTTTGAAGTTTCCATTTCGCCTTTCTCTTGTAAACATCCCCTTCATTTAGACAGATGCGCAAGTTCGTGCTGGTTGCCTTGCGGAGCATGTGCTGCTGTGATCGAGGACGACATCGTTCTGCGATAACTCGCCGCATGTCTCGCGAGCGCACTAACGAAGCAGAGAAATATTTTGAAATTTTAAATGCTAGCTGGAAGTAATAGTTATATAATTGCTCTTGATTACCATTTTGCCTTAACTATGTACTTGTTTTTCACCCAATTTGTAAGGACAAATATGTACATGCATACCATATTATTGTTATTACAATTTGTATATTACATTGTCAATCGTCATACATTCATACAGATATTATGGTTACTCGAGTTGTCGGGTGGTTTTGCTGTTTGTAGCTTGGTTTTAAGTATTCACTAAACTAACGATCATGGATGTTCGGGTCATTTTTGTGGCCAGTCATATTTTTTTGGCTCTATTCTAGTGTAGGCGTCCCATGGGATTATAGGCGTCCCATGGAAAATAAAGGCGTCCCATAGAAAATCTAGGCGTCCCAACTATTTATAGGCGTCCGAAGGATTTACAGGCGTCCCATCAGAAAAATAGGATTTACAGGCGTCCCATCAGAAAAAAAAATATATATATAGGCGTAGTATAAATTTTAGGGCGTCCGAAAAATTTATAGGCGTCCGAAAATTCAAGAGTGACAAAACAAATTTTTTTACGATCTTTCTTTATTATGCATATTCGTGATAATGGCAACGGAAGTATGTACATAAGGGAAGCATAACACATCAAGGAGTACATGACTTGGCCATCTCTACGAGGAGGTGGTTAGAGTGGCCGCGTCTCTTTTCGACACGACAAACATCGCCATATCGTCTGTGCGTCTCTCCAGCATGCCGAACACCCAGACTTGGTCTCTTTGCAACGTTCGGCCTCTGTTGTATTTTGCCTACATCCTTACACTCCTTTACATTAATAATACATCACTATTATACCTTAAAAAAGAGAGAATCATCGATTTCTACTATACTTCCCGGGCCACCGAGTTGCGAAGTCACCGAAGATCTCTCGTACCAGTTCTGGCAAATATATCTGAGGAAATTATAGAAATCGACGATTGTAGCCTTCGCCATCCCGCCACCTAGCTGCAATTAAACGATACATGCATTTCTAATGTCTCATCAGTTGCTGAGAGAGTCCCTGCAGCCTCGACAAGAAACGATGTCTTCGTCATCTCGTTGGCCGAGCAGAATTCCCTTCTTCTTTCTGCCTCGGTTCAACGATTCAACCGCCTGACTGATTGCCCGCTCAACATTGACTCCTTCCCCCAGTCTCATTCGTCCTCTGCTGCCCACTGCTGCCCGCTGCCCAGACCGGTTGCGGCCGAAAAAGGATCTGCGTGCCATGATAGCTCAGTTGGGAGAGCGTTAGACTGAAGATCTAAAGGTCGCCGGTTCGATCCCGGCTCGTGGCAACCTCTTTGGATTTAAAAAGCTTAAACTTTTTGTTGACAATGATAATGTAAATTCGTCATACTTCACGTTGGCCCGATCTGCGAATAACCAATTGAAAAGAAACCGCTGGCACAAAACAGTTTTTGAAATGAAAAGCTGGAACATGTTGCTGAAGCTGAACAGCGATTAAAAATTATGGAGACAGGTTGCGGCCGAAAAAGGATCTGCGTGCCATGATAGCTCAGTTGGGAGAGCGTTAGACTGAAGATCTAAAGGTCGCCGGTTCGATCCCGGCTCGTGGCAACCTTTTTGGATATAAAAAGCTTATACTGTTTGTTAACAATGACAGTGTGCATTCGGCATAGCTCACGTTGGCCCGATCAGCGAATAGCCAATTGAAAAGAAACCGCCGCAAGATGTCTGATTGTATGTTGCATGCAACACTTTTTGAAATGAAGAGCTAGAACATGTTGCTGAAGCTGAACAGCGATTCAAAATAATGCGGAAAAGTTGCAGCCGAAAAGGATCTGTGTGCCATGAAATTTGGACCTGATTTCAGATAAGATTCCGAATTATGCTGGTAGAACTGACGGCAAATCTCAACGAGACATCAAACTGTTTTTGAAATGAAAATCTGGTGCTGATTGTAGACAACGATTCAAAATTAGGCGGACGGTCTGCCGTTGGTAAGAGATCTGTAAGCTATGATAGCTCAGTTGGGAGAGCGTTAGACTGAAGATCTAAAGGTCACCGTTACGATCCCGGCTCGTGGCAACCTTTTTGGAATTAAAAAGCTTATACTGTTTGTTGACAATGACAGTGTGCATTCGGCATAGCTCACATTGGCCCGATCAGCGAATAGCCAATTGAAAAGAATCCGCTGGCAAAATGTTTGATTGTAAGAGACATGCAACACTTTTTGAAATGAAAAGTTGGAACATGTTGCTGAAGCTGAACAGCGATTAAAAATTATGCAGACCGGTTGCGGCCGAAAAAGGATCTGCGTGCCATGATAGCTCAGTTGGGAGATCGTTAGACTTAAGATCTAAATTTCGCCGGTTCGATCCTGGCTCGTGGCAACCTCTTTGGATTTAAAAAGCTTAAACTTTTTGTTGACAATGATAATGTAAATTCGTCATACTTCACGTTGGCCCGATGAGCGAATAACCAATTGAAAAGAAACCGCTGGCAAAATGTTTGATTGTAAGAGACATGCAACACTTTATGAAATGAAAAGCTGGAACATGTTGCTGAAGCTGAACAGCGATTAAAAATTATGCAGACAGGTTGCGGCCGAAAAAGGATCTGCGTGCCATGATAGCTCAGTTGGGAGAGCGTTAGACTGAAGATCTAAAGGTCGCCGGTTCGATCCCGGCTCGTGGCAACCTTTTTGGATATAAAAAGCTTATACTGTTTGTTAACAATGACAGTGTGCATTCGGCATTGCTCACGTTGGCCCGATCAGCGAATAGCCAATTGAAAAGAAACCGCCGCAAGATGTCTGATTGTATGTTGCATGCAACACTTTTTGAAATGAAGAGCTAGAACATGTTGCTGAAGCTGAACAGCGATTCAAAATAATGCGGAAAAGTTGCAGCCGAAAAGGATCTGTGTGCCATGAAATTTGGACCTGATTTCAGATAAGATTCCGAATTATGCTGGTAGAACTGACGGCAAATCTCAACGAGACATCAAACTGTTTTTGAAATGAAAATCTGGTGCTGATTGTAGACAACGATTCAAAATTAGGCGGACGGTCTGCCGTTGGTAAGAGATCTGTAAGCTATGATAGCTCAGTTGGGAGAGCGTTAGACTGAAGATCTAAAGGTCACCGTTACGATCCCGGCTCGTGGCAACCTTTTTGGAATTAAAAAGCTTATACTGTTTGTTGACAATGACAGTGTGCATTCGGCATAGCTCACATTGGCCCGATCAGCGAATAGCCAATTGAAAAGAATCCGCTGGCAAAATGTTTGATTGTAAGAGACATGCAACACTTTTTGAAATGAAAAGTTGGAACATGTTGCTGAAGCTGAACAGCGATTAAAAATTATGCAGACCGGTTGCGGCCGAAAAAGGATCTGCGTGCCATGATAGCTCAGTTGGGAGATCGTTAGACTTAAGATCTAAATTTCGCCGGTTCGATCCTGGCTCGTGGCAACCTCTTTGGATTTAAAAAGCTTAAACTTTTTGTTGACAATGATAATGTAAATTCGTCATACTTCACGTTGGCCCGATGAGCGAATAACCAATTGAAAAGAAACCGCTGGCAAAATGTTTGATTGTAAGAGACATGCAACACTTTATGAAATGAAAAGCTGGAACATGTTGCTGAAGCTGAACAGCGATTCAAAATTATGCAGACAGGTTGCGGCCGAAAAAGGATCTGCATGCCATGATAGCTCAGTTGGGAGAGCGTTAGACTGAAGATCTAAAGGTCGCCGATTCGATCCCGGCTCGTGGCAACCTTTTTGGATATAAAAAACTTATACTGTTTGTTAACAATGACAGTGTGCATTCGGCATAGCTCACGTTGGCCCGATCAGCGAATAGCCAATTGAAAAGAAACCGCTGGCAAAATGTTTGATTGTAAGAGATATGCAACAGTTTTAGAAATGAAAAGCTGGAACATGTTGCTGAAGCTGAACAGCGATTAAAAATTATGCATACCGGTTGCGGCCGAAAAAGGATCTGCGTGCCATGATAGCTCAGTTGGGAGAGTGTTAGACTGAAGATCTAAAGGTCGCCGGTTCGATCCCGGCTCGTGGCAACCTTTTTGGATTTAAAAAGCTTATACTGTTTGTTGACAATGACAGTATGCATTCGGCATAGCTCACGTTGGCCCGATCAGCGAATAGCCAATTGAAAAGAAACCGCCGCAAGATGTCAGATTGTATGTGGCATGCAACACTTTTTGAAATGAAGAGCTGGAACATGTTGCTGAAGCTGAACAGCGATTCAAAATTATGCAGACAGGTTGCAGCCGAAAAGGATCTGTGTACCATGAAATTTGGACCTGATTTCAGATAAGATTCCGAATTATGCTGGTAGAACTGACGGCAAATCTCAACGTGACATCAAACTCTTTTTTAAATGAAAATCTGGACCAGATTGCAGACAACGATTCAAAATTAGGTGGACAGTCTGCCGTTAGAAAGAGATCTGTAAGCCATGATAGCTCAGTTGGGAGAGCGTTAGACTGAAGATCTAAAGGTCGCCGGTTCGATCCCGGCTCGTGGCAACCTTTTTGGATATAAAAAGCTTATACTGTTTGTTAACAATGACAGTGTGCATTCGGCATAGCTCACGTTGGCCCGATCAGCGAATAGCCAATTGAAAAGAAACCGCTGGCAAAATGTTTGATTGTAAGAGACATGCAACACTTTATGAAATGAAAAGCTGGAACATGTTGCTGAAGCTGAACAGCGATTCAAAATTATGCAGACAGGTTGCGGCCGAAAAAGGATCTGCGTGCCATGATAGCTCAGTTCTGAGAGCATTAGACTGAAGATCTAAAGGTCGCCGGTTCGATCCCGGCTCGTGGCAACCTCTTTGGATTTAAAAAGCTTAAACTTTTTGTTGACAATGATAATGTAAATTCGTCATACTTCACGTTGGCCCGATCAGCGAATAACCAATTGAAAAGAAACCGCTGGCAAAATGTTTGATTGTAAGAGACATGCAACAGTTTTTGAAATGAAAAGCTGGAACATGTTGCTGAAGCTGAACAGCGATTAAAAATTATGCAGACCGGTTGCGGCCGAAAAAGGATCTGCGTGCCATGATAGCTCAGTTGGGAGAGCGTTAGACTGAAGATCGGTTCGATCCCGGCTCGTGGCAACCTTTTTGGATATAAAAAGCTTATACTGTTTGTTAACAATGACAGTATGCATTCGGCATAGCTCACGTTGGCCCGATCAGCGAATAGCCAATTGAAAAGAAACCGCTGGCAAAATGTTTGATTGTAAGAGATATGCAACAGTTTTAGAAATGAAAAGCTGGAACATGTTGCTGAAAAATTATGCAGACCGGTTGCGGCCGAAAAAGGATCTGCGTGCCATGATAGCTCAGTTGGGAGAGCATTAGACTGAAGATCTAAAGGTCGCCGGTTCGATCCCGGCTCGTGGCAACCTCTTTGGATTTAAAAAGCTTAAACTTTTTGTTGACAATGACAGTGTGCATTCGGCATAGCTCACGTTGGCCCGATCAGCGAATAGCCAATTGAAAAGAAACCGCTCTCAAAATGTTTGATTGTAAGAGACATGCAACAGTTTTTGAAATAAAAAGCTAGAACATGTTGCTGAAGCTGAACAGCGATTAAAAATTATGCAGACAGGTTGCGGCCGAAAAAGGATCTGCGTGCCATGATAGCTCAGTTGGGAGAGCGTTAGACTGAAGATCTAAAGGTCGCCGGTTCGATCCCGGCTCGTGGCAACCTCTTTGGATTTAAAAAGCTTAAACTTTTTGTTGACAATGATAATGTAAATTCGTCATACTTCACGTTGGCCCGATCAGCGAATAACCAATTGAAAAGAAACCGCTGGCAAAATGTTTGATTGTAAGAGACATGCAACAGTTTTTGAAATGAAAAGCTGGAACATGTTGCTGAAGCTGAACAGCGATTCAAAATTATGCAGAAAGGTTGCGGCCGAAAAAGGATCTGCATGCCATGATAGCTCAGTTGGGAGAGCGTTAGACTGAAGATCTAAAGGTCGCCGGTTCGATCCCGGCTCGTGGCAACCTTTTTGGAATTAAAAAGCTTATACTGTTTGTTGACAATGACAGTGTGCATTCGGCATAGCTCACGTTGGCCCGATCAGCGAATAGCCAATTGAAAAGAAACCGCCGCAAGATGTCTGATTGTATGTTGCATGCAACACTTTTTGAAATGAAGAGCTAGAACATGTTGCTGAAGCTGAACAGCGATTCAAAATAATGCGGAAAAGTTGCAGCCGAAAAGGATCTGTGTGCCATGATAGCTCAGTTGGGAGATCGTTAGACTTAAGATCTAAATTTCGCCGGTTCGATCCTGGCTCGTGGCAACCTCTTTGGATTTAAAAAGCTTAAACTTTTTGTTGACAATGATAATGTAAATTCGTCATACTTCACGTTGGCCCGATGAGCGAATAACCAATTGAAAAGAAACCGCTGGCAAAATGTTTGATTGTAAGAGACATGCAACAGTTTTAGAAATGAAAAGCTGGAACATGTTGCTGAACCTGAACAGCGATTAAAAATTATGCAGACAGGTTGCGGCCGAAAAAGGATCTGCGTGCCATGATAGCTCAGTTCTGAGAGCATTAGACTGAAGATCTATAGGTCGCCGGTTCGATCCCGGCTCGTGGCAACCTCTTTGGATTTAAAAAGCTTAAACTTTTTGTTGACAATGATAATGTAAATTCGTCATACTTCACGTTGGCCCGATCTGCGAATAACCAATTGAAAAGAAACCGCTGGCAAAATGTTTGATTGTAAGAGGCATGCAACAGTTTTTGAAATGAAAAGCTGGAACATGTTGCTGAAGCTGAACAGCGATTAAAAATTATGGAGACAGGTTGCGGCCGAAAAAGGATCTGCGTGCCATGATAGCTCAGTTGGGAGAGCGTTAGACTGAAGATCTAAAGGTCGCCGGTTCGATCCCGGCTCGTGGCAACCTTTTTGGATATAAAAAGCTTATACTGTTTGTTAACAATGACAGTGTGCATTCGGCATAGCTCACGTTGGCCCGATCAGCGAATAGCCAATTGAAAAGAAACCGCCGCAAGATGTCTGATTGTATGTTGCATGCAACACTTTTTGAAATGAAGAGCTAGAACATGTTGCTGAAGCTGAACAGCGATTCAAAATAATGCGGAAAAGTTGCAGCCGAAAAGGATCTGTGTGCCATGAAATTTGGACCTGATTTCAGATAAGATTCCGAATTATGCTGGTAGAACTGACGGCAAATCTCAACGAGACATCAAACTGTTTTTGAAATGAAAATCTGGTGCTGATTGTAGACAACGATTCAAAATTAGGCGGACGGTCTGCCGTTGGTAAGAGATCTGTAAGCTATGATAGCTCAGTTGGGAGAGCGTTAGACTGAAGATCTAAAGGTCACCGTTACGATCCCGGCTCGTGGCAACCTTTTTGGAATTAAAAAGCTTATACTGTTTGTTGACAATGACTGTGTGCCATGATAGCTCAGTTAGGAGATCGTTAGACTTAAGATCTAAATTTCGCCGGTTCGATCCTGGCTCGTGGCAACCTCTTTGGATTTAAAAAGCTTAAACTTTTTGTTGACAATGATAATGTAAATTCGTCATACTTCACGTTGGCCCGATGAGCGAATAACCAATTGAAAAGAAACCGCTGGCAAAATGTTTGATTGTAAGAGACATGCAACAGTTTTAGAAATGAAAAGCTGGAACATGTTGCTGAACCTGAACAGCGATTAAAAATTATGCAGACAGGTTGCGGCCGAAAAAGGATCTGCGTGCCATGATAGCTCAGTTCTGAGAGCATTAGACTGAAGATCTATAGGTCGCCGGTTCGATCCCGGCTCGTGGCAACCTCTTTGGATTTAAAAAGCTTAAACTTTTTGTTGACAATGATAATGTAAATTCGTCATACTTCACGTTGGCCCGATCTGCGAATAACCAATTGAAAAGAAACCGCTGGCAAAATGTTTGATTGTAAGAGGCATGCAACAGTTTTAGAAATGAAAAGCTGGAACATGTTGCTGAACCTGAACAGCGATTAAAAATTATGCAGACAGGTTGCGGCCGAAAAAGGATCTGCGTGCCATGATAGCTCAGTTCTGAGAGCATTAGACTGAAGATCTATAGGTCGCCGGTTCGATCCCGGCTCGTGGCAACCTCTTTGGATTTAAAAAGCTTAAACTTTTTGTTGACAATGATAATGTAAATTCGTCATACTTCACGTTGGCCCGATCTGCGAATAACCAATTGAAAAGAAACCGCTGGCAAAATGTTTGATTGTAAGAGGCATGCAACAGTTTTTGAAATGAAAAGCTGGAACATGTTGCTGAAGCTGAACAGCGATTAAAAATTATGGAGACAGGTTGCGGCCGAAAAAGGATCTGCGTGCCATGATAGCTCAGTTGGGAGAGCGTTAGACTGAAGATCTAAAGGTCGCCGGTTCGATCCCGGCTCGTGGCAACCTTTTTGGATATAAAAAGCTTATACTGTTTGTTAACAATGACAGTGTGCATTCGGCATAGCTCACGTTGGCCCGATCAGCGAATAGCCAATTGAAAAGAAACCGCCGCAAGATGTCTGATTGTATGTTGCATGCAACACTTTTTGAAATGAAGAGCTAGAACATGTTGCTGAAGCTGAACAGCGATTCAAAATAATGCGGAAAAGTTGCAGCCGAAAAGGATCTGTGTGCCATGAAATTTGGACCTGATTTCAGATAAGATTCCGAATTATGCTGGTAGAACTGACGGCAAATCTCAACGAGACATCAAACTGTTTTTGAAATGAAAATCTGGTGCTGATTGTAGACAACGATTCAAAATTAGGCGGACGGTCTGCCGTTGGTAAGAGATCTGTAAGCTATGATAGCTCAGTTGGGAGAGCGTTAGACTGAAGATCTAAAGGTCACCGTTACGATCCCGGCTCGTGGCAACCTTTTTGGAATTAAAAAGCTTATACTGTTTGTTGACAATGACAGTGTGCATTCGGCATAGCTCACATTGGCCCGATCAGCGAATAGCCAATTGAAAAGAATCCGCTGGCAAAATGTTTGATTGTAAGAGACATGCAACACTTTTTGAAATGAAAAGTTGGAACATGTTGCTGAAGCTGAACAGCGATTAAAAATTATGCAGACCGGTTGCGGCCGAAAAAGGATCTGCGTGCCATGATAGCTCAGTTGGGAGATCGTTAGACTTAAGATCTAAATTTCGCCGGTTCGATCCTGGCTCGTGGCAACCTCTTTGGATTTAAAAAGCTTAAACTTTTTGTTGACAATGATAATGTAAATTCGTCATACTTCACGTTGGCCCGATGAGCGAATAACCAATTGAAAAGAAACCGCTGGCAAAATGTTTGATTGTAAGAGACATGCAACACTTTATGAAATGAAAAGCTGGAACATGTTGCTGAAGCTGAACAGCGATTAAAAATTATGCAGACAGGTTGCGGCCGAAAAAGGATCTGCGTGCCATGATAGCTCAGTTGGGAGAGCGTTAGACTGAAGATCTAAAGGTCGCCGGTTCGATCCCGGCTCGTGGCAACCTTTTTGGATATAAAAAGCTTATACTGTTTGTTAACAATGACAGTGTGCATTCGGCATAGCTCACGTTGGCCCGATCAGCGAATAGCCAATTGAAAAGAAACCGCTGGCAAAATGTTTGATTGTAAGAGACATGCAACAGTTTTAGAAATGAAAAGCTGGAACATGTTGCTGAAGCTGAACAGCGATTCAAAATTATGCAGACAGGTTGCGGCCGAAAAAGGATCTGCATGCCATGATAGCTCAGTTGGGAGAGCGTTAGACTGAAGATCTAAAGGTCGCCGATTCGATCCCGGCTCGTGGCAACCTTTTTGGATATAAAAAGCTTATACTGTTTGTTAACAATGACAGTGTGCATTCGGCATAGCTCACGTTGGCCCGATCAGCGAAAAGCCAATTGAAAAGAAACCGCTGGCAAAATGTTTGATTGTAAGAGATATGCAACAGTTTTAGAAATGAAAAGCTGGAACATGTTGCTGAAGCTGAACAGCGATTAAAAATTATGCATACCGGTTGCGGCCGAAAAAGGATCTGCGTGCCATGATAGCTCAGTTGGGAGAGTGTTAGACTGAAGATCTAAAGGTCGCCGGTTCGATCCCGGCTCGTGGCAACCTTTTTGGATTTAAAAAGCTTATACTGTTTGTTGACAATGACAGTATGCATTCGGCATAGCTCACGTTGGCCCGATCAGCGAATAGCCAATTGAAAAGAAACCGCCGCAAGATGTCAGATTGTATGTGGCATGCAACACTTTTTGAAATGAAGAGCTGGAACATGTTGCTGAAGCTGAACAGCGATTCAAAATTATGCAGACAGGTTGCAGCCGAAAAGGATCTGTGTACCATGAAATTTGGACCTGATTTCAGATAAGATTCCGAATTATGCTGGTAGAACTGACGGCAAATCTCAACGTGACATCAAACTCTTTTTTAAATGAAAATCTGGACCAGATTGCAGACAACGATTCAAAATTAGGTGGACAGTCTGCCGTTAGAAAGAGATCTGTAAGCCATGATAGCTCAGTTGGGAGAGCGTTAGACTGAAGATCTAAAGGTCGCCGGTTCGATCCCGGCTCGTGGCAACCTTTTTGGATATAAAAAGCTTATACTGTTTGTTAACAATGACAGTGTGCATTCGGCATAGCTCACGTTGGCCCGATCAGCGAATAGCCAATTGAAAAGAAACCGCTGGCAAAATGTTTGATTGTAAGAGACATGCAACACTTTATGAAATGAAAAGCTGGAACATGTTGCTGAAGCTGAACAGCGATTCAAAATTATGCAGACAGGTTGCGGCCGAAAAAGGATCTGCGTGCCATGATAGCTCAGTTCTGAGAGCATTAGACTGAAGATCTAAAGGTCGCCGGTTCGATCCCGGCTCGTGGCAACCTCTTTGGATTTAAAAAGCTTAAACTTTTTGTTGACAATGATAATGTAAATTCGTCATACTTCACGTTGTCCCGATCAGCGAATAGCCAATTGAAAAGAAACCGCTGGCAAAATGTTTGATTGTAAGAGACATGCAACAGTTTTTGAAATGAAATGCTAGAACATGTTGCTGAAGCTGAACAGCGATTAAAAATTATGCAGACAGGTTGCGGCCGAAAAAGGATCTGCGTGCCATGATAGCTCAGTTGGGAGAGCGTTAGACTGAAGATCGGTTCGATCCCGGCTCGTGGCAACCTTTTTGGATATAAAAAGCTTATACTGTTTGTTAACAATGACAGTATGCATTCGGCATAGCTCACGTTGGCCCGATCAGCGAATAGCCAATTGAAAAGAAACCGCTGGCAAAATGTTTGATTGTAAGAGATATGCAACAGTTTTAGAAATGAAAAGCTGGAACATGTTGCTGAAAAATTATGCAGACCGGTTGCGGCCGAAAAAGGATCTGCGTGCCATGATAGCTCAGTTGGGAGAGCGTTAGACTGAAGATCTAAAGGTCGCCGGTTCGATCCCGGCTCGTGGCAACCTCTTTGGATTTAAAAAGCTTAAACTTTTTGTTGACAATGACAGTGTGCATTCGGCATAGCTCACGTTGGCCCGATCAGCGAATAGCCAATTGAAAAGAAACCGCTCTCAAAATGTTTGATTGTAAGAGACATGCAATAGTTTTTGAAATAAAAAGCTAGAACATGTTGCTGAAGCTGAACAGCGATTAAAAATTATGCAGACAGGTTGCGGCCGAAAAAGGATCTGCGTGCCATGATAGCTCAGTTGGGAGAGCGTTAGACTGAAGATCTAAAGATCGCCGGTTCGATCCCGGCTCGTGGCAACCTTTTTGGATTTAAAAAGCTTATACTGTTTGTTGACAATGACAGTATGCATTCGGCATAGCTCACGTTGGCCCGATCAGCGAATAGCCAATTGAAAAGAAACCGCCGCAAGATGTCTGATTGTATGTGGCATGCAACACTTTTTGAAATGAAGAGCTGGAACATGTTGCTGAAGCTGAACAGCGATTCAAAATTATGCAGACAGGTTGCAGCCGAAAAGGATCTGTGTACCATGAAATTTGGACCTGATTTCAGATAAGATTCCGAATTATGCTGGTAGAACTGACGGCAAATCTCAACGTGACATCAAACTCTTTTTTAAATGAAAATCTGGACCAGATTGCAGACAACGATTCAAAATTAGGTGGACAGTCTGCCGTTAGTAAGAGATCTGTAAGCCATGATAGCTCAGTTGGGAGATCGTTAGACTTAAGATCTAAATTTCGCCGGTTCGATCCTGGCTCGTGGCAACCTTTTTATATATAAAAAGCTTATACTGTTTGTTAACAATGACAGTGTGCATTCGGCATAGCTCACGTTGTCCCGATCAGCGAATAGCCAATTGAAAAGAAACCGCTGGCAAAATGTTTGATTGTAAGAGACATGCAACAGTTTTAGAAATGAAAAGCTGGAACATGTTGCTGAACCTGAACAGCGATTAAAAATTATGCAGACAGGTTGCGGCCGAAAAAGGATCTGCGTGCCATGATAGCTCAGTTCTGAGAGCATTAGACTGAAGATCTATAGGTCGCCGGTTCGATCCCGGCTCGTGGCAACCTCTTTGGATTTAAAAAGCTTAAACTTTTTGTTGACAATGATGATGTAAATTCGTCATACTTCACGTTGTCCCGATCAGCGAATAACCAATTGAAAAGAAACCGCTGGCAAAATGTTTGATTGTAAGAGACATGCAACAGTTTTTGAAATGAAATGCTAGAACATGTTGCTGAAGCTGAACAGCGATTAAAAATTATGCAGACAGGTTGCGGCCGAAAAAGGATCTGCGTGCCATGATAGCTCAGTTGGGAGAGCGTTAGACTGAAGATCTAAAGGTCGCCGGTTCGATCCCGGCTCGTGGCAACCTTTTTGGATTTAAAAAGCTTATACAGTTTGTTGACAATGACAGTATGCATTCGGCATAGCTCACGTTGGCCCGATCAGCGAATAGCCAATTGAAAAGAAACCGCCGCAAGATGTCAGATTGTATGTGGCATGCAACACTTTTTGAAATGAAGAGCTGGAACATGTTGCTGAAGCTGAACAGCGATTCAAAATTATGCAGACAGGTTGCAGCCGAAAAGGATCTGTGTACCATGAAATTTGGACCTGATTTCAGATAAGATTCCGAATTATGCTGGTAGAACTGACGGCAAATCTCAACGTGACATCAAACTCTTTTTTAAATGAAAATCTGGACCAGATTGCAGACAACGATTCAAAATTAGGTGGACAGTCTGCCGTTAGAAAGAGATCTGTAAGCCATGATAGCTCAGTTGGGAGAGCGTTAGACTGAAGATCTAAAGGTCGCCGGTTCGATCCCGGCTCGTGGCAACCTTTTTGGATATAAAAAGCTTATACTGTTTGTTAACAATGACAGTGTGCATTCGGCATAGCTCACGTTGGCCCGATCAGCGAATAGCCAATTGAAAAGAAACCGCTGGCAAAATGTTTGATTGTAAGAGACATGCAACACTTTATGAAATGAAGAGCTGGAACATGTTGCTGAACCTGAACAGCGATTAAAAATTATGCAGACAGGTTGCGGCCGAAAAAGGATCTGTGTACCATGAAATTTGGACCTGATTTCAGATAAGATTCCGAATTATGCTGGTAGAACTGACGGCAAGACTCAACGTGACATCAAACTCTTTTTTAAATGAAAATCTGGACCAGATTGCAGACAACGATTCAAAATTAGGTGGACAGTCTGCCGTTAGTAAGAGATCTGTAAGCCATGATAGCTCAGTTGGGAGATCGTTAGACTTAAGATCTAAATTTCGCCGGTTCGATCCTGGCTCGTGGCAACCTTTTTATATATAAAAAGCTTATACTGTTTGTTAACAATGACAGTGTGCATTCGGCATAGCTCACGTTGTCCCGATCAGCGAATAGCCAATTGAAAAGAAACCGCTGGCAAAATGTTTGATTGTAAGAGACATGCAACAGTTTTAGAAATGAAAAGCTGGAACATGTTGCTGAACCTGAACAGCGATTAAAAATTATGCAGACAGGTTGCGGCCGAAAAAGGATCTGCGTGCCATGATAGCTCAGTTCTGAGAGCATTAGACTGAAGATCTATAGGTCGCCGGTTCGATCCCGGCTCGTGGCAACCTCTTTGGATTTAAAAAGCTTAAACTTTTTGTTGACAATGATAATGTAAATTCGTCATACTTCACGTTGTCCCGATCAGCGAATAACCAATTGAAAAGAAACCGCTGGCAAAATGTTTGATTGTAAGAGACATGCAACAGTTTTTGAAATGAAATGCTAGAACATGTTGCTGAAGCTGAACAGCGATTAAAAATTATGCAGACAGGTTGCGGCCGAAAAAGGATCTGCGTGCCATGATAGCTCAGTTGGGAGAGCGTTAGACTGAAGATCTAAAGGTCGCCGGTTCGATCCCGGCTCGTGGCAACCTTTTTGGATTTAAAAAGCTTATACAGTTTGTTGACAATGACAGTATGCATTCGGCATAGCTCACGTTGGCCCGATCAGCGAATAGCCAATTGAAAAGAAACCGCCGCAAGATGTCAGATTGTATGTGGCATGCAACACTTTTTGAAATGAAGAGCTGGAACATGTTGCTGAAGCTGAACAGCGATTCAAAATTATGCAGACAGGTTGCAGCCGAAAAGGATCTGTGTACCATGAAATTTGGACCTGATTTCAGATAAGATTCCGAATTATGCTGGTAGAACTGACGGCAAATCTCAACGTGACATCAAACTCTTTTTTAAATGAAAATCTGGACCAGATTGCAGACAACGATTCAAAATTAGGTGGACAGTCTGCCGTTAGAAAGAGATCTGTAAGCCATGATAGCTCAGTTGGGAGAGCGTTAGACTGAAGATCTAAAGGACGCCGGTTCGATCCCGGCTCGTGGCAACCTTTTTGGATATAAAAAGCTTATACTGTTTGTTAACAATGACAGTGTGCATTCGGCATAGCTCACGTTGGCCCGATCAGCGAATAGCCAATTGAAAAGAAACCGCTGGCAAAATGTTTGATTGTAAGAGACATGCAACACTTTATGAAATGAAAAGCTGGAACATGTTGCTGAACCTGAACAGCGATAAAAAAATTATGCAGACAGGTTGCGGCCGAAAAAGGATCTGCGTGCCATGATAGCTCAGTTCTGAGAGCATTAGACTGAAGATCTATAGGTCGCCGGTTCGATCCCGGCTCGTGGCAACCTCTTTGGATTTAAAAAGCTTAAACTTTTTGTTGACAATGATAATGTAAATTCGTCATACTTCACGTTGTCCCGATCAGCGAATAACCAATTGAAAAGAAACCGCTGGCAAAATGTTTGATTGTAAGAGACATGCAACAGTTTTTGAAATGAAATGCTAGAACATGTTGCTGAAGCTGAACAGCGATTAAAAATTATGCAGACAGGTTGCGGCCGAAAAAGGATCTGCGTGCCATGATAGCTCAGTTGGGAGAGCGTTAGACTGAAGATCTAAAGGTCGCCGGTTCGATCCCGGCTCGTGGCAACCTTTTTGGATTTAAAAAGCTTATACAGTTTGTTGACAATGACAGTATGCATTCGGCATAGCTCACGTTGGCCCGATCAGCGAATAGCCAATTGAAAAGAAACCGCCGCAAGATGTCAGATTGTATGTGGCATGCAACACTTTTTGAAATGAAGAGCTGGATCATGTTGCTGAAGCTGAACAGCGATTCAAAATTATGCAGACAGGTTGCAGCCGAAAAGGATCTGTGTACCATGAAATTTGGACCTGATTTCAGATAAGATTCCGAATTATGCTGGTAGAACTGACGGCAAATCTCAACGTGACATCAAACTCTTTTTTAAATGAAAATCTGGACCAGATTGCAGACAACGATTCAAAATTAGGTGGACAGTCTGCCGTTAGAAAGAGATCTGTAAGCCATGATAGCTCAGTTGGGAGAGCGTTAGACTGAAGATCTAAAGGTCGCCGGTTCGATCATTGCTCGTGGCAACCTTTTTGGATATAAAAAGCATATACTGTTTGTTAACAATGACAGTGTGCATTCGGCATAGCTCACGTTGGCCCGATCAGCGAATAGCCAATTGAAAAGAAACCGCTGGCAAAATGTTTGATTGTAAGAGACATGCAACACTTTATGAAATGAAAAGCTGGAACATGTTGCTGAAGCTGAACAGCGATTCAAAATTATGCAGACAGGTTGCGGCCGAAAAAGGATCTGCGTGCCATGATAGCTCAGTTCTGAGAGCATTAGACTGAAGATCTAAAGGTCGCCGGTTCGATCCCGGCTCGTGGCAACCTCTTTGGATTTAAAAAGCTTAAACTTTTTGTTGACAATGACAGTGTGCATTCGGCATAGCTCACGTTGGCCCGATCAGCGAATAGCCAATTGAAAAGAAACCGCTGGCAAAATGTTTGATTGTAAGAGACATGCAACAGTTTTAGAAATGAAAAGCTGGAACATGTTGCTGAAGCTGAACAGCGATTAAAAATTATGCAGACAGGTTGCGGCCGAAAAAGGATCTGCGTGCCATGATAGCTCAGTTCTGAGAGCATTAGACTGAAGATCAAAAGGTCGCCGGTTCGATCCCGGCTCGTGGCAACCTCTTTGGATTTAAAAAGCTTAAACTTTTTGTTGACAATGATAATGTAAATTCGTCATACTTCACGTTGGCCCGATCAGCGAATAACCAATTGAAAAGAAACCGCTGGCAAAATGTTTGATTGTAAGAGACATGCAACAGTTTTTGAAATGAAAAGCTGGAACATGTTGCTGAAGCTGAACAGCGATTAAAAATTATGCAGACCGGTTGCGGCCGAAAAAGGATCTGCGTGCCATGATAGCTCAGTTGGGAGAGCGTTAGACTGAAGATCGGTTCGATCCCGGCTCGTGGCAACCTTTTTGGATATAAAAAGCTTATACTGTTTGTTAACAATGACAGTGTGCATTCGGCATAGCTCACGTTGGCCCGATCAGCGAATAGCCAATTGAAAAGAAACCGCTGGCAAAATGTTTGATTGTAAGAGATATGCAACAGTTTTAGAAATGAAAAGCTGGAACATGTTGCTGAAAAATTATGCAGACCGGTTGCGGCCGAAAAAGGATCTGCGTGCCATGATAGCTCAGTTGGGAGAGCGTTAGACTGAAGATCTAAAGGTCGCCGGTTCGATCCCGGCTCGTGGCAACCTCTTTGGATTTAAAAAGCTTAAACTTTTTGTTGACAATGACAGTGTGCATTCGGCATAGCTCACGTTGGCCCGATCAGCGAATAGCCAATTGAAAAGAAACCGCTCTCAAAATGTTTGATTGTAAGAGACATGCAACAGTTTTTGAAATGAAGAGCTGGAACATGTTGCTGAAGCTGAACAGCGATTCAAAATTATGCAGACAGGTTGCAGCCGAAAAGGATCTGTGTACCATGAAATTTGGACCTGATTTCAGATAAGATTCCGAATTATGCTGGTAGAACTGACGGCAAATCTCAACGTGACATCAAACTCTTTTTTAAATGAAAATCTGGACCAGATTGCAGACAACGATTCAAAATTAGGTGGACAGTCTGCCGTTAGAAAGAGATCTGTAAGCCATGATAGCTCAGTTGGGAGAGCGTTAGACTGAAGATCTAAAGGTCGCCGGTTCGATCCCGGCTCGTGGCAACCTTTTTGGATATAAAAAGCTTATACTGTTTGTTAACAATGACAGTGTGCATTCGGCATAGCTCACGTTGGCCCGATCAGCGAATAGCCAATTGAAAAGAAACCGCTGGCAAAATGTTTGATTGTAAGAGACATGCAACACTTTATGAAATGAAGAGCTGGAACATGTTGCTGAACCTGAACAGCGATTAAAAATTATGCAGACAGGTTGCGGCCGAAAAAGGATCTGTGTACCATGAAATTTGGACCTGATTTCAGATAAGATTCCGAATTATGCTGGTAGAACTGACGGCAAATCTCAACGTGACATCAAACTCTTTTTAAATGAAAATCTGGACCAGATTGCAGACAACGATTCAAAATTAGGTGGACAGTCTGCCGTTAGTAAGAGATCTGTAAGCCATGATAGCTCAGTTGGGAGATCGTTAGACTTAAGATCTAAATTTCGCCGGTTCGATCCTGGCTCGTGGCAACCTTTTTATATATAAAAAGCTTATACTGTTTGTTAACAATGACAGTGTGCATTCGGCATAGCTCACGTTGTCCCGATCAGCGAATAGCCAATTGAAAAGAAACCGCTGGCAAAATGTTTGATTGTAAGAGACATGCAACAGTTTTAGAAATGAAAAGCTGGAACATGTTGCTGAACCTGAACAGCGATTAAAAATTATGCAGACAGGTTGCGGCCGAAAAAGGATCTGCGTGCCATGATAGCTCAGTTCTGAGAGCATTAGACTGAAGATCTATAGGTCGCCGGTTCGATCCCGGCTCGTGGCAACCTCTTTGGATTTAAAAAGCTTAAACTTTTTGTTGACAATGATAATGTAAATTCGTCATACTTCACGTTGTCCCGATCAGCGAATAACCAATTGAAAAGAAACCGCTGGCAAAATGTTTGATTGTAAGAGACATGCAACAGTTTTTGAAATGAAATGCTAGAACATGTTGCTGAAGCTGAACAGCGATTAAAAATTATGCAGACAGGTTGCGGCCGAAAAAGGATCTGCGTGCCATGATAGCTCAGTTGGGAGAGCGTTAGACTGAAGATCTAAAGGTCGCCGGTTCGATCCCGGCTCGTGGCAACCTTTTTGGATTTAAAAAGCTTATACAGTTTGTTGACAATGACAGTATGCATTCGGCATAGCTCACGTTGGCCCGATCAGCGAATAGCCAATTGAAAAGAAACCGCCGCAAGATGTCAGATTGTATGTGGCATGCAACACTTTTTGAAATGAAGAGCTGGAACATGTTGCTGAAGCTGAACAGCGATTCAAAATTATGCAGACAGGTTGCAGCCGAAAAGGATCTGTGTACCATGAAATTTGGACCTGATTTCAGATAAGATTCCGAATTATGCTGGTAGAACTGACGGCAAATCTCAACGTGACATCAAACTCTTTTTTAAATGAAAATCTGGACCAGATTGCAGACAACGATTCAAAATTAGGTGGACAGTCTGCCGTTAGAAAGAGATCTGTAAGCCATGATAGCTCAGTTGGGAGAGCGTTAGACTGAAGATCTAAAGGTCGCCGGTTCGATCCCGGCTCGTGGCAACCTTTTTGGATATAAAAAGCTTATACTGTTTGTTAACAATGACAGTGTGCATTCGGCATAGCTCACGTTGGCCCGATCAGCGAATAGCCAATTGAAAAGAAACCGCTGGCAAAATGTTTGATTGTAAGAGACATGCAACACTTTATGAAATGAAAAGCTGGAACATGTTGCTGAACCTGAACAGCGATAAAAAAATTATGCAGACAGGTTGCGGCCGAAAAAGGATCTGCGTGCCATGATAGCTCAGTTCTGAGAGCATTAGACTGAAGATCTATAGGTCGCCGGTTCGATCCCGGCTCGTGGCAACCTCTTTGGATTTAAAAAGCTTAAACTTTTTGTTGACAATGATAATGTAAATTCGTCATACTTCACGTTGTCCCGATCAGCGAATAACCAATTGAAAAGAAACCGCTGGCAAAATGTTTGATTGTAAGAGACATGCAACAGTTTTTGAAATGAAATGCTAGAACATGTTGCTGAAGCTGAACAGCGATTAAAAATTATGCAGACAGGTTGCGGCCGAAAAAGGATCTGCGTGCCATGATAGCTCAGTTGGGAGAGCGTTAGACTGAAGATCTAAAGGTCGCCGGTTCGATCCCGGCTCGTGGCAACCTTTTTGGATTTAAAAAGCTTATACAGTTTGTTGACAATGACAGTATGCATTCGGCATAGCTCACGTTGGCCCGATCAGCGAATAGCCAATTGAAAAGAAACCGCCGCAAGATGTCAGATTGTATGTGGCATGCAACACTTTTTGAAATGAAGAGCTGGATCATGTTGCTGAAGCTGAACAGCGATTCAAAATTATGCAGACAGGTTGCAGCCGAAAAGGATCTGTGTACCATGAAATTTGGACCTGATTTCAGATAAGATTCCGAATTATGCTGGTAGAACTGACGGCAAATCTCAACGTGACATCAAACTCTTTTTTAAATGAAAATCTGGACCAGATTGCAGACAACGATTCAAAATTAGGTGGACAGTCTGCCGTTAGAAAGAGATCTGTAAGCCATGATAGCTCAGTTGGGAGAGCGTTAGACTGAAGATCTAAAGGTCGCCGGTTCGATCCCGGCTCGTGGCAACCTTTTTGGATATAAAAAGCATATACTGTTTGTTAACAATGACAGTGTGCATTCGGCATAGCTCACGTTGGCCCGATCAGCGAATAGCCAATTGAAAAGAAACCGCTGGCAAAATGTTTGATTGTAAGAGACATGCAACACTTTATGAAATGAAAAGCTGGAACATGTTGCTGAAGCTGAACAGCGATTCAAAATTATGCAGACAGGTTGCGGCCGAAAAAGGATCTGCGTGCCATGATAGCTCAGTTGGGAGAGCGTTAGACTGAAGATCGGTTCGATCCCGGCTCGTGGCAACCTTTTTGGATATAAAAAGCTTATACTGTTTGTTAACAATGACAGTATGCATTCGGCATAGCTCACGTTGGCCCGATCAGCGAATAGCCAATTGAAAAGAAACCGCTGGCAAAATGTTTGATTGTAAGAGATATGCAACAGTTTTAGAAATGAAAAGCTGGAACATGTTGCTGAAGCTGAACAGCGATTAAAAATTATGCAGACCGGTTGCGGCCGAAAAAGGATCTGCGTGCCATGATAGCTCAGTTGGGAGAGCGTTAGACTGAAGATCTAAAGGTCGCCGGTTCGATCCCGGCTCGTGGCAACCTCTTTGAATTTAAAAAGCTTAAACTTTTTGTTGACAATGACAGTGTGCATTCGGCATAGCTCACGTTGGCCCGATCAGCGAATAGCCAATTGAAAAGAAACCGCTGGCAAAATGTTTGATTGTAAGAGACATGCAACAGTTTTAGAAATGAAAAGCTGGAACATGTTGCTGAACCTGAACAGCGATTAAAAATTATGCAGACAGGTTGCGGCCGAAAAAGGATCTGCGTGCCATGATAGCTCAGTTCTGAGAGCATTAGACTGAAGATCAAAAGGTCGCCGGTTCGATCCCGGCTCGTGGCAACCTCTTTGGATTTAAAAAGCTTAAACTTTTTGTTGACAATGATAATGTAAATTCGTCATACTTCACGTTGGCCCGATCAGCGAATAACCAATTGAAAAGAAACCGCTGGCAAAATGTTTGATTGTAAGAGACATGCAACAGTTTTTGAAATGAAAAGCTGGAACATGTTGCTGAAGCTGAACAGCGATTAAAAATTATGCAGACCGGTTGCGGCCGAAAAAGGATCTGCGTGCCATGATAGCTCAGTTGGGAGAGCGTTAGACTGAAGATCGGTTCGATCCCGGCTCGTGGCAACCTTTTTGGATATAAAAAGCTTATACTGTTTGTTAACAATGACAGTATGCATTCGGCATAGCTCACGTTGGCCCGATCAGCGAATAGCCAATTGAAAAGAAACCGCTGGCAAAATGTTTGATTGTAAGAGATATGCAACAGTTTTAGAAATGAAAAGCTGGAACATGTTGCTGAAAAATTATGCAGACCGGTTGCGGCCGAAAAAGGATCTGCGTGCCATGATAGCTCAGTTGGGAGAGCGTTAGACTGAAGATCTAAAGGTCGCCGGTTCGATCCCGGCTCGTGGCAACCTCTTTGGATTTAAAAAGCTTAAACTTTTTGTTGACAATGACAGTGTGCATTCGGCATAGCTCACGTTGGCCCGATCAGCGAATAGCCAATTGAAAAGAAACCGCTCTCAAAATGTTTGATTGTAAGAGACATGCAACAGTTTTTGAAATGAAAAGCTAGAACATGTTGCTGAAGCTGAACAGCGATTAAAAATTATGCAGACAGGTTGCGGCCGAAAAAGGATCTGCGTGCCATGATAGCTCAGTTGGGAGAGCGTTAGACTGAAGATCTAAAGGTCGCCGGTTCGATCCCGGCTCGTGGCAACCTTTTTGGATATAAAAAGCTTATACTGTTTGTTAACAATGACAGTGTGCATTCGGCATAGCTCACGTTGGCCCGATCAGCGAATAGCCAATTGAAAAGAAACCGCCGCAAGATGTCTGATTGTATGTGGCATGCAACACTTTTTGAAATGAAGAGCTGGAACATGTTGCTGAAGCTGAACAGCGATTCAAAATTATGCAGACAAGTTGCAGCCGAAAAGGATCTGTGTACCATGAAATTTGGACCTGATTTCAGATAAGATTCCGAATTATGCTGGTAGAACTGACGGCAAATCTCAACGTGACATCAAACTCTTTTTTAAATGAAAATCTGGACCAGATTGCAGACAACGATTCAAAATTAGGTGGACAGTCTGCCGTTAGTAAGAGATCTGTAAGCCATGATAGCTCAGTTGGGAGATCGTTAGACTTAAGATCTAAATTTCGCCGGTTCGATCCTGGCTCGTGGCAACCTTTTTATATATAAAAAGCTTATACTGTTTGTTAACAATGACAGTGTGCATTCGGCATAGCTCACGTTGTCCCGATCAGCGAATAGCCAATTGAAAAGAAACCGCTGGCAAAATGTTTGATTGTAAGAGACATGCAACAGTTTTAGAAATGAAAAGCTGGAACATGTTGCTGAACCTGAACAGCGATTAAAAATTATGCAGACAGGTTGCGGCCGAAAAAGGATCTGCGTGCCATGATAGCTCAGTTCTGAGAGCATTAGACTGAAGATCTATAGGTCGCCGGTTCGATCCCGGCTCGTGGCAACCTCTTTGGATTTAAAAAGCTTAAACTTTTTGTTGACAATGATAATGTAAATTCGTCATACTTCACGTTGTCCCGATCAGCGAATAACCAATTGAAAAGAAACCGCTGGCAAAATGTTTGATTGTAAGAGACATGCAACAGTTTTTGAAATGAAATGCTAGAACATGTTGCTGAAGCTGAACAGCGATTAAAAATTATGCAGACAGGTTGCGGCCGAAAAAGGATCTGCGTGCCATGATAGCTCAGTTGGGAGAGCGTTAGACTGAAGATCTAAAGGTCGCCGGTTCGATCCCGGCTCGTGGCAACCTTTTTGGATATAAAAAGCTTATACTGTTTGTTAACAATGACAGTGTGCATTCGGCATAGCTCACGTTGGCCCGATCAGCGAATAGCCAATTGAAAAGAAACCGCTGGCAAAATGTTTGATTGTAAGAGACATGCAACAGTTTTTGAAATGAAAAGCTAGAACATGTTGCTGAAGCTGAACAGCGATTAAAAATTATGCAGACAGGTTGCGGCCGAAAAAGGATCTGCGTGCCATGATAGCTCAGTTGGGAGAGCGTTAGACTGAAGATCTAAAGGTCGCCGGTTCGATCCCGGCTCGTGGCAACCTTTTTGGATATAAAAAGCTTATACTGTTTGTTAACAATGACAGTGTGCATTCGGCATAGCTCACGTTGGCCCGATCAGCGAATAGCCAATTGAAAAGAAACCGCTGGCAAAATGTTTGATTGTAAGAGACATGCAACACTTTTTGAAATGAAAAGCTGGAACATGTTGCTGAAGCTGAACAGCGATTCAAAATTATGCAGAAAGGTTGCGGCCGAAAAAGGATCTGCATGCCATGATAGCTCAGTTGGGAGAGCGTTAGACTGAAGATCTAAAGGTCGCCGGTTCGATCCCGGCTCGTGGCAACCTTTTTGGAATTAAAAAGCTTATACTGTTTGTTGACAATGACAGTGTGCATTCGGCATAGCTCACGTTGGCCCGATCAGCGAATAGCCAATTGAAAAGAAACCGCCGCAAGATGTCTGATTGTATGTGGCATGCAACACTTTTTGAAATGAAGAGCTGGAACATGTTGCTGAAGCTGAACAGCGATTCAAAATTATGCAGACAGGTTGCAGCCGAAAAGGATCTGTGTACCATGAAATTTGGACCTGATTTCAGATAAGATTCCGAATTATGCTGGTAGAACTGACGGCAAATCTCAACGTGACATCAAACTCTTTTTGAAATGAAAATCTGGAGCTGATTGCAGACAACGATTCAAAATTAGGTGGACAGTCTGCCGTTAGAAAGAGATCTGTAAGCCATGATAGCTCAGTTGGGAGAGCGTTAGACTGAAGATCTAAAGGTCGCCGGTTCGATCCCGGCTCGTGGCAACCTTTTTGGATATAAAAAGCTTATACTGTTTGTTAACAATGACAGTGTGCATTCGGCATAGCTCACGTTGGCCCGATCAGCGAATAGCCAATTGAAAAGAAACCGCTGGCAAAATGTTTGATTGTAAGAGACATGCAACAGTTTTAGAAATGAAAAGCTGGAACATGTTGCTGAAGCTGAACAGCGATTAAAAATTATGCAGACCGGTTGCGCCCGAAAAAGGATCTGCGTGCCATGATAGCTCAGTTCTGAGAGCGTTAGACTGAAGATCTAAAGGTCGCCGGTTCGATCCCGGCTCGTGGCAACCTCTTTGGATTTAAAAAGCTTAAACTTTTTGTTGACAATGATAATGTAAATTCGTCATACTTCACGTTGGCCCGATCAGCGAATAACCAATTGAAAAGAAACCGCTGGCAAAATGTTTGATTGTAAGAGACATGCAACAGTTTTTGAAATGAAATGCTAGAACATGTTGCTGAAGCTGAACAGCGATTAAAAATTATGCAGACAGGTTGCGGCCGAAAAAGGATCTGCGTGCCATGATAGCTCAGTTGGGAGAGCGTTAGACTGAAGATCTAAAGGTCGCCGGTTCGATCCCGGCTCGTGGCAACCTCTTTGGATTTAAAAAGCGTAAACTTTTTGTTGACAATGACAGTGTGCATTCGGCATAGCTCACGTTGGCCCGATCAGCGAATAGCCAATTGAAAAGAAACCGCTCTCAAAATGTTTGATTGTAAGAGACATGCAACAGTTTTTGAAATAAAAAGCTAGAACATGTTGCTGAAGCTGAACAGCGATTAAAAATTATGCAGACAGGTTGCGGCCGAAAAAGGATCTGCGTGCCATGATAGCTCAGTTGGGAGAGCGTTAGACTGAAGATCTAAAGGTCGCCGGTTCGATCCCGGCTCGTGGCAACCTTTTTGGATTTAAAAAGCTTATACTGTTTGTTGACAATGACAGTATGCATTCGGCATAGCTCACGTTGGCCCGATCAGCGAATAGCCAATTGAAAAGAAACCGCCGCAAGATGTCTGATTGTATGTGGCATGCAACACTTTTTGAAATGAAGAGCTGGAACATGTTGCTGAAGCTGAACAGCGATTCAAAATTATGCAGACAGGTTGCAGCCGAAAAGGATCTGTGTACCATGAAATTTGGACCTGATTTCAGATAAGATTCCGAATTATGCTGGTAGAACTGACAGCAAATCTCAACGTGACATCAAACTCTTTTTTAAATGAAAATCTGGACCAGATTGCAGACAACGATTCAAAATTAGGTGGACAGTCTGCCGTTAGTAAGAGATCTGTAAGCCATGATAGCTCAGTTGGGAGATCGTTAGACTTAAGATCTAAATTTCGCCGGTTCGATCCTGGCTCGTGGCAACCTTTTTGGATATAAAAAGCTTATACTGTTTGTTAACAATGACAGTGTGCATTCGGCATAGCTCACGTTGTCCCGATCAGCGAATAGCCAATTGAAAAGAAACCGCTGGCAAAATGTTTGATTGTAAGAGACATGCAACAGTTTTAGAAATGAAAAGCTGGAACATGTTGCTGAACCTGAACAGCGATTAAAAATTATGCAGACAGGTTGCGGCCGAAAAAGGATCTGCGTGCCATGATAGCTCAGTTGGGAGAGCGTTAGACTGAAGATCTAAAGGTCGCCGGTTCGATCCCGGCTCGTGGCAACCTTTTTGGATATAAAAAGCTTATACTGTTTGTTAACAATGACAGCGTGCATTCGGCATAGCTCACGTTGGCCCGATCAGCGAATAGCCAATTGAAAAGAAACCGCTGGCAAAATGTTTGATTGTAAGAGACATGCAACAGTTTTAGAAATGAAAACTGGAACATGTTGCTGAAGCTGAACAGCGATAAAAAATTATGCAGACCGGTTGCGGCCGAAAAAGGATCTGCGTGCCATGATAGCTCAGTTGGGAGAGCGTTAGACTGAAGATCTAAAGGTCGCCGGTTCGATCCCGGCTCGTGGCAACCTTTTTGGATATAAAAAGCTTATACTGTTTGTTAACAATGACAGTGTGCATTCGGCATAGCTCACGTTGGCCCGATCAGCGAATAGCCAATTGAAAAGAAACCGCTGGCAAAATGTTTGATTGTAAGAGACATGCAACACTTTTTGAAATGAAAAGCTGGAACATGTTGCTGAAGCTGAACAGCGATTCAAAATTATGCAGAAAGGTTGCGGCCGAAAAAGGATCTGCATGCCATGATAGCTCAGTTGGGAGAGCGTTAGACTGAAGATCTAAAGGTCGCCGGTTCGATCCCGGCTCGTGGCAACCTTTTTGGAATTAAAAAGCTTATACTGTTTGTTGACAATGACAGTGTGCATTCGGCATAGCTCACGTTGGCCCGATCAGCGAATAGCCAATTGAAAAGAAACCGCCGCAAGATGTCTGATTGTATGTGGCATGCAACACTTTTTGAAATGAAGAGCTGGAACATGTTGCTGAAGCTGAACAGCGATTCAAAATTATGCAGACAGGTTGCAGCCGAAAAGGATCTGTGTACCATGAAATTTGGACCTGATTTCAGATAAGATTCCGAATTATGCTGGTAGAACTGACGGCAAATCTCAACGTGACATCAAACTCTTTTTGAAATGAAAATCTGGAGCTGATTGCAGACAACGATTCAAAATTAGGTGGACAGTCTGCCGTTAGAAAGAGATCTGTAAGCCATGATAGCTCAGTTGGGAGAGCGTTAGACTGAAGATCTAAAGGTCGCCGGTTCGATCCCGGCTCGTGGCAACCTTTTTGGATATAAAAAGCTTATACTGTTTGTTAACAATGACAGTGTGCATTCGGCATAGCTCACGTTGGCCCGATCAGCGAATAGCCAATTGAAAAGAAACCGCTGGCAAAATGTTTGATTGTAAGAGACATGCAACAGTTTTAGAAATGAAAAGCTGGAACATGTTGCTGAAGCTGAACAGCGATTAAAAATTATGCAGACCGGTTGCGCCCGAAAAAGGATCTGCGTGCCATGATAGCTCAGTTCTGAGAGCGTTAGACTGAAGATCTAAAGGTCGCCGGTTCGATCCCGGCTCGTGGCAACCTCTTTGGATTTAAAAAGCTTAAACTTTTTGTTGACAATGATAATGTAAATTCGTCATACTTCACGTTGGCCCGATCAGCGAATAACCAATTGAAAAGAAACCGCTGGCAAAATGTTTGATTGTAAGAGACATGCAACAGTTTTTGAAATGAAATGCTAGAACATGTTGCTGAAGCTGAACAGCGATTAAAAATTATGCAGACAGGTTGCGGCCGAAAAAGGATCTGCGTGCCATGATAGCTCAGTTGGGAGAGCGTTAGACTGAAGATCTAAAGGTCGCCGGTTCGATCCCGGCTCGTGGCAACCTCTTTGGATTTAAAAAGCGTAAACTTTTTGTTGACAATGACAGTGTGCATTCGGCATAGCTCACGTTGGCCCGATCAGCGAATAGCCAATTGAAAAGAAACCGCTCTCAAAATGTTTGATTGTAAGAGACATGCAACAGTTTTTGAAATAAAAAGCTAGAACATGTTGCTGAAGCTGAACAGCGATTAAAAATTATGCAGACAGGTTGCGGCCGAAAAAGGATCTGCGTGCCATGATAGCTCAGTTGGGAGAGCGTTAGACTGAAGATCTAAAGGTCGCCGGTTCGATCCCGGCTCGTGGCAACCTTTTTGGATATAAAAAGCTTATACTGTTTGTTAACAATGACAGCGTGCATTCGGCATAGCTCACGTTGGCCCGATCAGCGAATAGCCAATTGAAAAGAAACCGCTGGCAAAATGTTTGATTGTAAGAGACATGCAACACTTTTAGAAATGAAAAACTGGAACATGTTGCTGAAGCTGAACAGCGATAAAAAATTATGCAGACCGGTTGCGGCCGAAAAAGGATCTGCGTGCCATGATAGCTCAGTTGGGAGAGCGTTAGACTGAAGATCTAAAGGTCGCCGGTTCGATCCCGGCTCGTGGCAACCTTTTTGGATATAAAAAGCTTATACTGTTTGTTAACAATGACAGTGTGCATTCGGCATAGCTCACGTTGGCCCGATCAGCGAATAGCCAATTGAAAAGAAACCGCTGGCAAAATGTTTGATTGTAAGAGACATGCAACACTTTTTGAAATGAAAAGCTGGAACATGTTGCTGAAGCTGAACAGCGATTCAAAATTATGCAGAAAGGTTGCGGCCGAAAAAGGATCTGCGTGCCATGATAGCTCAGTTGGGAGAGCGTTAGACTGAAGATCTAAAGGTCGCCGGTTCGATCCCGGCTCGTGGCAACCTCTTTGGATTTAAAAAGCGTAAACTTTTTGTTGACAATGACAGTGTGCATTCGGCATAGCTCACGTTGGCCCGATCAGCGAATAGCCAATTGAAAAGAAACCGCTCTCAAAATGTTTGATTGTAAGAGACATGCAACAGTTTTTGAAATAAAAAGCTAGAACATGTTGCTGAAGCTGAACAGCGATTAAAAATTATGCAGACAGGTTGCGGCCGAAAAAGGATCTGCGTGCCATGATAGCTCAGTTGGGAGAGCGTTAGACTGAAGATCTAAAGGTCGCCGGTTCGATCCCGGCTCGTGGCAACCTTTTTGGATATAAAAAGCTTATACTGTTTGTTAACAATGACAGCGTGCATTCGGCATAGCTCACGTTGGCCCGATCAGCGAATAGCCAATTGAAAAGAAACCGCTGGCAAAATGTTTGATTGTAAGAGACATGCAACAGTTTTAGAAATGAAAAACTGGAACATGTTGCTGAAGCTGAACAGCGATAAAAAATTATGCAGACCGGTTGCGGCCGAAAAAGGATCTGCGTGCCATGATAGCTCAGTTGGGAGAGCGTTAGACTGAAGATCTAAAGGTCGCCGGTTCGATCCCGGCTCGTGGCAACCTTTTTGGATATAAAAAGCTTATACTGTTTGTTAACAATGACAGTGTGCATTCGGCATAGCTCACGTTGGCCCGATCAGCGAATAGCCAATTGAAAAGAAACCGCTGGCAAAATGTTTGATTGTAAGAGACATGCAACACTTTTTGAAATGAAAAGCTGGAACATGTTGCTGAAGCTGAACAGCGATTCAAAATTATGCAGAAAGGTTGCGGCCGAAAAAGGATCTGCATGCCATGATAGCTCAGTTGGGAGAGCGTTAGACTGAAGATCTAAAGGTCGCCGGTTCGATCCCGGCTCGTGGCAACCTTTTTGGATATAAAAAGCTTATACTGTTTGTTGACAATGACAGTGTGCATTCGGCATAGCTCACGTTGGCCCGATCAGCGAATAGCCAATTGAAAAGAAACCGCCGCAAGATGTCTGATTGTATGTGGCATGCAACACTTTTTGAAATGAAGAGCTGGAACATGTTGCTGAAGCTGAACAGCGATTCAAAATTATGCAGACAGGTTGCAGCCGAAAAGGATCTGTGTACCATGAAATTTGGACCTGATTTCAGATAAGATTCCGAATTATGCTTTTAGAACTGACGGCAAATCTCAACGTGACATCAAACTCTTTTTGAAATGAAAATCTGGAGCTGATTGCAGACAACGATTCAAAATTAGGTGGACAGTCTGCCGTTAGAAAGAGATCTGTAAGCCATGATAGCTCAGTTGGGAGAGCGTTAGACTGAAGATCTAAAGGTCGCCGGTTCGATCCCGGCTCGTGGCAACCTTTTTGGATATAAAAAGCTTATACTGTTTGTTAACAATGACAGTGTGCATTCGGCATAGCTCACGTTGGCCCGATCAGCGAATAGCCAATTGAAAAGAAACCGCTGGCAAAATGTTTGATTGTAAGAGACATGCAACAGTTTTAGAAATGAAAAGCTGGAACATGTTGCTGAAGCTGAACAGCGATTAAAAATTATGCAGACCGGTTGCGCCCGAAAAAGGATCTGCGTGCCATGATAGCTCAGTTCTGAGAGCGTTAGACTGAAGATCTAAAGGTCGCCGGTTCGATCCCGGCTCGTGGCAACCTCTTTGGATTTAAAAAGCTTAAACTTTTTGTTGACAATGATAATGTAAATTCGTCATACTTCACGTTGGCCCGATCAGCGAATAACCAATTGAAAAGAAACCGCTGGCAAAATGTTTGATTGTAAGAGACATGCAACAGTTTTTGAAATGAAATGCTAGAACATGTTGCTGAAGCTGAACAGCGATTAAAAAGTATGCAGACAGGTTGCGGCCGAAAAAGGATCTGCGTGCCATGATAGCTCAGTTGGGAGAGCGTTAGACTGAAGATCTAAAGGTCGCCGGTTCGATCCCGGCTCGTGGCAACCTCTTTGGATTTAAAAAGCTTAAACTTTTTGTTGACAATGACAGTGTGCATTCGGCATAGCTCACGTTGGCCCGATCAGCGAATAGCCAATTGAAAAGAAACCGCTCTCAAAATGTTTGATTGTAAGAGACATGCAACAGTTTTTGAAATAAAAAGCTAGAACATGTTGCTGAAGCTGAACAGCGATTAAAAATTATGCAGACAGGTTGCGGCCGAAAAAGGATCTGCGTGCCATGATAGCTCAGTTGGGAGAGCGTTAGACTGAAGATCTAAAGGTCGCCGGTTCGATCCCGGCTCGTGGCAACCTTTTTGGATATAAAAAGCTTATACTGTTTGTTAACAATGACAGTGTGCATTCGGCATAGCTCACGTTGGCCCGATCAGCGAATAGCCAATTGAAAAGAAACCGCTGGCAAAATGTTTGATTGTAAGAGACATGCAACAGTTTTAGAAATGAAAAACTGGAACATGTTGCTGAAGCTGAACAGCGATAAAAAATTATGCAGACGGTTGCGGCCGAAAAAGGATCTGCGTGCCATGATAGCTCAGTTGGGAGAGCGTTAGACTGAAGATCTAAAGGTCGCCGGTTCGATCCCGGCTCGTGGCAACCTTTTTGGATTTAAAAAGCTTATACTGTTTGTTGACAATGACAGTATGCATTCGGCATAGCTCACGTTGGCCCGATCAGCGAATAGCCAATTGAAAAGAAACCGCCGCAAGATGTCTGATTGTATGTGGCATGCAACACTTTTTGAAATGAAGAGCTGGAACATGTTGCTGAAGCTGAACAGCGATTCAAAATTATGCAGACAGGTTGCAGCCGAAAAGGATCTGTGTACCATGAAATTTGGACCTGATTTCAGATAAGATTCCGAATTATGCTGGTAGAACTGACAGCAAATCTCAACGTGACATCAAACTCTTTTTTAAATGAAAATCTGGACCAGATTGCAGACAACGATTCAAAATTAGGTGGACAGTCTGCCGTTAGTAAGAGATCTGTAAGCCATGATAGCTCAGTTGGGAGAGCGTTAGACTGAAGATCTAAAGGTCGCCGGTTCGATCCTGGCTCGTGGCAACCTTTTTGGATATAAAAAGCTTATACTGTTTGTTAACAATGACAGTGTGCATTCGGCATAGCTCACGTTGTCCCGATCAGCGAATAGCCAATTGAAAAGAAACCGCTGGCAAAATGTTTGATTGTAAGAGACATGCAACAGTTTTAGAAATGAAAAGCTGGAACATGTTGCTGAAGCTGAACAGCGATTAAAAATTATGCAGACAGGTTGCGGCCGAAAAAGGATCTGCGTGCCATGATAGCTCAGTTCTGAGAGCATTAGACTGAAGATCTAAAGGTCGCCGGTTCGATCCCGGCTCGTGGCAACCTCTTTGGATTTAAAAAGCTTAAACTTTTTGTTGACAATGATAATGTAAATTCGTCATACTTCACGTTGTCCCGATCAGCGAATAACCAATTGAAAAGAAACCGCTGGCAAAATGTTTGATTGTAAGAGACATGCAACAGTTTTTGAAATGAAATGCTAGAACATGTTGCTGAAGCTGAACAGCGATTAAAAATTATGCAGACAGGTTGCGGCCGAAAAAGGATCTGCGTGCCATGATAGCTCAGTTGGGAGAGCGTTAGACTGAAGATCTAAAGGTCGCCGGTTCGATCCCGGCTCGTGGCAACCTTTTTGGATATAAAAAGCTTATACTGTTTGTTAACAATGACAGTGTGCATTCGGCATAGCTCACGTTGGCCCGATCAGCGAATAGCCAATTGAAAAGAAACCGCTGGCAAAATGTTTGATTGTAAGAGACATGCAACAGTTTTAGAAATGAAAAGCTGGAACATGTTGCTGAAGCTGAACAGCGATTAAAAATTATGCAGACGGTTGCGGCCGAAAAAGGATCTGCGTGCCATGATAGCTCAGTTGGGAGAGCGTTAGACTGAAGATCTAAAGGTCGCCGGTTCGATCCCGGCTCGTGGCAACCTTTTTGGATATAAAAAGCTTATACTGTTTGTTAACAATGACAGTGTGCATTCGGCATAGCTCACGTTGGCCCGATCAGCGAATAGCCAATTGAAAAGAAACCGCTGGCAAAATGTTTGATTGTAAGAGACATGCAACACTTTTTGAAATGAAAAGCTGGAACATGTTGCTGAAGCTGAACAGCGATTCAAAATTATGCAGAAAGGTTGCGGCCGAAAAAGGATCTGCATGCCATGATAGCTCAGTTGGGAGAGCGTTAGACTGAAGATCTAAAGGTCGCCGGTTCGATCCCGGCTCGTGGCAACCTTTTTGGATATAAAAAGCTTATACTGTTTGTTAACAATGACAGTGTGCATTCGGCATAGCTCACGTTGGCCCGATCAGCGAATAGCCAATTGAAAAGAAACCGCCGCAAGATGTCTGATTGTATGTGGCATGCAACACTTTTTGAAATGAAGAGCTGGAACATGTTGCTGAAGCTGAACAGCGATTCAAAATTATGCAGACAGGTTGCAGCCGAAAAGGATCTGTGTACCATGAAATTTGGACCTGATTTCAGATAAGATTCCGAATTATGCTGGTAGAACTGACGGCAAATCTCAACGTGACATCAAACTCTTTTTGAAATGAAAATCTGGAGCTGATTGCAGACAACGATTCAAAATTAGGTGGACAGTCTGCCGTTAGTAAGAGATCTGTAAGCCATGATAGCTCAGTTGGGAGAGCGTTAGACTGAAGATCTAAAGGTCGCCGGTTCGATCCCGGCTCGTGGCAACTTTTTGGAATTAAAAAGCTTATACTGTTTGTTGACAATGACAGTGTGCATTCGGCATAGCTCACGTTGGCCCGATCAGCGAATAGCCAATTGAAAAGAAACCGCCGCAAGATGTCTGATTGTATGTGGCATGCAACACTTTTTGAAATGAAGAGCTGGAACATGTTGCTGAAGCTGAACAGCGATTCAAAATTATGCGAAAAGTTGCAGCCAAAAAGGATCTGTGTACCATGAAATTTGGACCTGATTTCAGATAAGATTCCGAATTATGCTGGTAGAACTGACGGCAAATCTCAACGTGACATCACTCTTTTTGAAATGAAAATCTGGAGCTGATTGCAGACAACGATTCAAAATTAGGTGGACAGTCTGCCGTTAGTAAGAGATCTGTAAGCCATGATAGCTCAGTTGGGAGAGCGTTAGACTGAAGATCTAAAGGCTCGTGGTAACCTTTTTGGATATAAAAAGCTTATACTGTTTGTTAACAATGACAGTGTGCATTCGGCATAGCTCACGTTGGCCCGATCAGCGAATAGCCAATTGAAAAGAAACCGCTGGCAAAATGTTTGATTGTAAGAGACATGCAACAGTTTTAGAAATGAAAAGCTGGAACATGTTGCTGAAGCTGAACAGCGATTCAAAATTATGCAGACAGGTTGCGGCCGAAAAAGGATCTGCATGCCATGATAGCTCAGTTCTGAGAGCATTAGACTGAAGATCTAAAGGTCGCCGGTTCGATCCCGGCTCGTGGCAACCTCTTTGGATTTAAAAAGCTTAAACTTTTTGTTGACAATGATAATGTAAATTCGTCATACTTCACGTTGGCCCGATCAGCGAATAACCAATTGAAAAGAAACCGCTGGCAAAATGTTTGATTGTAAGAGACATGCAACAGTTTTTGAAATGAAATGCTAGAACATGTTGCTGAAGCTGAACAGCGATTAAAAATTATGCAGACAGGTTGCGGCCGAAAAAGGATCTGCATGCCATGATAGCTCAGTTGGGAGAGCGTTAGACTGAAGATCTAAAGGTCGCCGGTTCGATCCCGGCTCGTGGCAACCTTTTTGGAATTAAAAAGCTTATACTGTTTGTTGACAATGACAGTGTGCATTCGGCATAGCTCACGTTGGCCCGATCAGCGAATAGCCAATTGAAAAGAAACCGCCGCAAGATGTCTGATTGTATGTGGCATGCAACACTTTTTGAAATGAAGAGCTGGAACATGTTGCTGAAGCTGAACAGCGATTCAAAATTATGCAGACAGGTTGCAGCCGAAAAGGATCTGTGTACCATGAAATTTGGACCTGATTTCAGATAAGATTCCGAATTATGCTGGTAGAACTGACGGCAAATCTCAACGTGACATCAAACTCTTTTTGAAATGAAAATCTGGAGCTGATTGCAGACAACGATTCAAAATTAGGTGGACAGTCTGCCGTTAGTAAGAGATCTGTAAGCCATGATAGCTCAGTTGGGAGAGCGTTAGACTGAAGATCTAAAGGCTCGTGGTAACCTTTTTGGATATAAAAAGCTTATACTGTTTGTTAACAATGACAGTGTGCATTCGGCATAGCTCACGTTGGCCCGATCAGCGAATAGCCAATTGAAAAGAAACCGCTGGCAAAATGTTTGATTGTAAGAGACATGCAACAGTTTTAGAAATGAAAAGCTGGAACATGTTGCTGAAGCTGAACAGCGATTCAAAATTATGCAGACAGGTTGCGGCCGAAAAAGGATCTGCATGCCATGATAGCTCAGTTCTGAGAGCATTAGACTGAAGATCTAAAGGTCGCCGGTTCGATCCCGGCTCGTGGCAACCTCTTTGGATTTAAAAAGCTTAAACTTTTTGTTGACAATGATAATGTAAATTCGTCATACTTCACGTTGGCCCGATCAGCGAATAACCAATTGAAAAGAAACCGCTGGCAAAATGTTTGATTGTAAGAGACATGCAACAGTTTTTGAAATGAAATGCTAGAACATGTTGCTGAAGCTGAACAGCGATTAAAAATTATGCAGACAGGTTGCGGCCGAAAAAGGATCTGCATGCCATGATAGCTCAGTTGGGAGAGCGTTAGACTGAAGATCTAAAGGTCGCCGGTTCGATCCCGGCTCGTGGCAACCTTTTTGGAATTAAAAAGCTTATACTGTTTGTTGACAATGACAGTGTGCATTCGGCATAGCTCACGTTGGCCCGATCAGCGAATAGCCAATTGAAAAGAAACCGCCGCAAGATGTCTGATTGTATGTGGCATGCAACACTTTTTGAAATGAAGAGCTGGAACATGTTGCTGAAGCTGAACAGCGATTCAAAATAATGCGAAAAGTTGCAGCCAAAAAGGATCTGTGTACCATGAAATTTGGACCTGATTTCAAATAAGATTCCGAATTATGCTGGTAGAACTGACGGCAAATCTCAACGTGACATCACTCTTTTTGAAATGAAAATCTGGAGCTGATTGCAGACAACGATTCAAAATTAGGTGGACAGTCTGCCGTTAGTAAGAGATCTGTAAGCCATGATAGCTCAGTTGGGAGAGCGTTAGACTGAAGATCTAAAGGCTCGTGGTAACCTTTTTGGATATAAAAAGCTTATACTGTTTGTTAACAATGACAGTGTGCATTCGGCATAGCTCACGTTGGCCCGATCAGCGAATAGCCAATTGAAAAGAAACCGCTGGCAAAATGTTTGATTGTAAGAGACATGCAACAGTTTTAGAAATGAAAAGCTGGAACATGTTGCTGAAGCTGAACAGCGATTCAAAATTATGCAGACAGGTTGCGGCCGAAAAAGGATCTGCATGCCATGATAGCTCAGTTCTGAGAGCATTAGACTGAAGATCTAAAGGTCGCCGGTTCGATCCCGGCTCGTGGCAACCTCTTTGGATTTAAAAAGCTTAAACTTTTTGTTGACAATGATAATGTAAATTCGTCATACTTCACGTTGGCCCGATCAGCGAATAACCAATTGAAAAGAAACCGCTGGCAAAATGTTTGATTGTAAGAGACATGCAACAGTTTTTGAAATGAAATGCTAGAACATGTTGCTGAAGCTGAACAGCGATTAAAAATTATGCAGACAGGTTGCGGCCGAAAAAGGATCTGCATGCCATGATAGCTCAGTTGGGAGAGCGTTAGACTGAAGATCTAAAGGTCGCCGGTTCGATCCCGGCTCGTGGCAACCTTTTTGGAATTAAAAAGCTTATACTGTTTGTTGACAATGACAGTGTGCATTCGGCATAGCTCACGTTGGCCCGATCAGCGAATAGCCAATTGAAAAGAAACCGCCGCAAGATGTCTGATTGTATGTGGCATGCAACACTTTTTGAAATGAAGAGCTGGAACATGTTGCTGAAGCTGAACAGCGATTCAAAATAATGCGAAAAGTTGCAGCCAAAAAGGATCTGTGTACCATGAAATTTGGACCTGATTTCAAATAAGATTCCGAATTATGCTGGTAGAACTGACGGCAAATCTCAACGTGACATCACTCTTTTTGAAATGAAAATCTGGAGCTGATTGCAGACAACGATTCAAAATTAGGTGGACAGTCTGCCGTTAGTAAGAGATCTGTAAGCCATGATAGCTCAGTTGGGAGAGCGTTAGACTGAAGATCTAAAGGCTCGTGGTAACCTTTTTGGATATAAAAAGCTTATACTGTTTGTTAACAATGACAGTGTGCATTCGGCATAGCTCACGTTGGCCCGATCAGCGAATAGCCAATTGAAAAGAAACCGCTGGCAAAATGTTTGATTGTAAGAGACATGCAACAGTTTTAGAAATGAAAAGCTGGAACATGTTGCTGAAGCTGAACAGCGATTCAAAATTATGCAGACAGGTTGCGGCCGAAAAAGGATCTGCATGCCATGATAGCTCAGTTCTGAGAGCATTAGACTGAAGATCTAAAGGTCGCCGGTTCGATCCCGGCTCGTGGCAACCTCTTTGGATTTAAAAAGCTTAAACTTTTTGTTGACAATGATAATGTAAATTCGTCATACTTCACGTTGGCCCGATCAGCGAATAACCAATTGAAAAGAAACCGCTGGCAAAATGTTTGATTGTAAGAGACATGCAACAGTTTTTGAAATGAAATGCTAGAACATGTTGCTGAAGCTGAACAGCGATTAAAAATTATGCAGACAGGTTGCGGCCGAAAAAGGATCTGCATGCCATGATAGCTCAGTTGGGAGAGCGTTAGACTGAAGATCTAAAGGTCGCCGGTTCGATCCCGGCTCGTGGCAACCTTTTTGGAATTAAAAAGCTTATACTGTTTGTTGACAATGACAGTGTGCATTCGGCATAGCTCACGTTGGCCCGATCAGCGAATAGCCAATTGAAAAGAAACCGCCGCAAGATGTCTGATTGTATGTGGCATGCAACACTTTTTGAAATGAAGAGCTGGAACATGTTGCTGAAGCTGAACAGCGATTCAAAATAATGCGAAAAGTTGCAGCCAAAAAGGATCTGTGTACCATGAAATTTGGACCTGATTTCAAATAAGATTCCGAATTATGCTGGTAGAACTGACGGCAAATCTCAACGTGACATCACTCTTTTTGAAATGAAAATCTGGAGCTGATTGCAGACAACGATTCAAAATTAGGTGGACAGTCTGCCGTTAGTAAGAGATCTGTAAGCCATGATAGCTCAGTTGGGAGAGCGTTAGACTGAAGATCTAAAGGCTCGTGGTAACCTTTTTGGATATAAAAAGCTTATACTGTTTGTTAACAATGACAGTGTGCATTCGGCATAGCTCACGTTGGCCCGATCAGCGAATAGCCAATTGAAAAGAAACCGCTGGCAAAATGTTTGATTGTAAGAGACATGCAACAGTTTTAGAAATGAAAAGCTGGAACATGTTGCTGAAGCTGAACAGCGATTCAAAATTATGCAGACAGGTTGCGGCCGAAAAAGGATCTGCATGCCATGATAGCTCAGTTGGGAGAGCGTTAGACTGAAGATCTAAAGGTCGCCGGTTCGATCCCGGCTCGTGGCAACCTTTTTGGAATTAAAAAGCTTATACTGTTTGTTAACAATGACAGTGTGCATTCGGCATAGCTCACGTTGGCCCGATCAGCGAATAGCCAATTGAAAAGAAACCGCTGGCAAAATGTTTGATTGTAAGAGACATGCAACACTTTTTGAAATGAAAAGCTGGAACATGTTGCTGAAGCTGAACAGCGATTCAAAATTATGCAGACAGGTTGCGGCCGAAAAAGGATCTGCATGCCATGATAGCTCAGTTGGGAGAGCGTTAGACTGAAGATCTAAAGGTCGCCGGTTCGATCCCGGCTCGTGGCAACCTTTTTGGATATAAAAAGCTTATACTGTTTGTTAACAATGACAGTGTGCATTCGGCATAGCTCACGTTGGCCCGATCAGCGAATAGCCAATTGAAAAGAAACCGCTGGCAAAATGTTTGATTGTAAGAGACATGCAACAGTTTTAGAAATGAAAAGCTGGAACATGTTGCTGAAGCTGAACAGCGATTCAAAATTATGCAGACAGGTTGCGGCCGAAAAAGGATCTGCATGCCATGATAGCTCAGTTCTGAGAGCATTAGACTGAAGATCTAAAGGTCGCCGGTTCGATCCCGGCTCGTGGCAACCTCTTTGGATTTAAAAAGCTTAAACTTTTTGTTGACAATGATAATGTAAATTCGTCATACTTCACGTTGGCCCGATCAGCGAATAACCAATTGAAAAGAAACCGCTGGCAAAATGTTTGATTGTAAGAGACATGCAACACTTTTTGAAATGAAAAGCTGGAACATGTTGCTGAAGCTGAACAGCGATTCAAAATTATGCAGACAGGTTGCGGCCGAAAAAGGATCTGCATGCCATGATAGCTCAGTTGGGAGAGCGTTAGACTGAAGATCTAAAGGTCGCCGGTTTGATCCCGGCTCGTGGCAACCTTTTTGGAATTAAAAAGCTTATACTGTTTGTTAACAATGACAGTGTGCATTCGGCATAGCTCACGTTGGCCCGATCAGCGAATAGCCAATTGAAAAGAAACCGCTGGCAAAATGTTTGATTGTAAGAGACATGCAACACTTTTTGAAATGAAAAGCTGGAACATGTTGCTGAAGCTGAACAGCGATTCAAAATTATGCAGACAGGTTGCGGCCGAAAAAGGATCTGCATGCATGATAGCTCAGTTTTGAGAGCGTTAGACTGAAGATCTAAAGGTCGCCGGTTCGATCCCGGCTCGTGGCAACCTTTTTGGATATAAAAAGCTTATACTGTTTGTTAACAATGACAGTGTGCATTCGGCATAGCTCACGTTGGCCCGATCAGCGAATAGCCAATTGAAAAGAAACCGCCGCAAGATGTCTGATTGTATGTGGCATGCAACACTTTTTGAAATGAAGAGCTGGAACATGTTGCTGAAGCTGAACAGCGATTCAAAATAATGCGAAAAGTTGCAGCCAAAAAGGATCTGTGTACCATGAAATTTGGACCTGATTTCAGATAAGATTCCGAATTATGCTGGTAGAACTGACGGCAAATCTCAACGTGACATCACTCTTTTTGAAATGAAAATCTGGAGCTGATTGCAGACAACGATTCAAAATTAGGTGGACAGTCTGCCGTTAGTAAGAGATCTGTAAGCCATGATAGCTCAGTTGGGAGAGCGTTAGACTGAAGATCTAAAGGTCGCCGGTTCGATCCCGGCTCGTGGCAAACTTTATGGAATTAAAAAGCTTATACTGTTTGTTGACAATGACAGTGTGCATTCGGCATAGCTCACGTTGGCCCGATCAGCGAATAGCCAATTGAAAAGAAACCGCTGGCAAAATGTTTGATTGTAAGAGACATGCAACAGTTTTAGAAATGTAAAGCTGTAACATGTTGCTGAAGCTGAACAGCGATTCAAAATTATGCAGACAGGTTGCGGCCGAAAAAGGATCTGTGTACCATGAAATTTGGACCTGATTTCAGATAAGATTCCGAATTATGCTGGTAGAACTGACGGCAAATCTCAACGTGACATCACTCTTTTTGAAATGAAAATCTGGAGCTGATTGCAGACAACGATTCAAAATTAGGTGGACAGTCTGCCGTTAGTAAGAGATCTGTAAGCCATGATAGCTCAGTTGGGAGAGCGTTAGACTGAAGATCTAAAGGCTCGTGGTAACCTTTTTGGATATAAAAAGCTTATACTGTTTGTTAACAATGACAGTGTGCATTCGGCATAGCTCACGTTGGCCCGATCAGCGAATAGCCAATTGAAAAGAAACCGCTGGCAAAATGTTTGATTGTAAGAGACATGCAACAGTTTTAGAAATGAAAAGCTGGAACATGTTGCTGAAGCTGAACAGCGATTCAAAATTATGCAGACAGGTTGCGGCCGAAAAAGGATCTGCATGCCATGATAGCTCAGTTCTGAGAGCATTAGACTGAAGATCTAAAGGTCGCCGGTTCGATCCCGGCTCGTGGCAACCTCTTTGGATTTAAAAAGCTTAAACTTTTTGTTGACAATGATAATGTAAATTCGTCATACTTCACGTTGGCCCGATCAGCGAATAACCAATTGAAAAGAAACCGCTGGCAAAATGTTTGATTGTAAGAGACATGCAACACTTTTTGAAATGAAAAGCTGGAACATGTTGCTGAAGCTGAACAGCGATTCAAAATTATGCAGACAGGTTGCGGCCGAAAAAGGATCTGCATGCCATGATAGCTCAGTTGGGAGAGCGTTAGACTGAAGATCTAAAGGTCGCCGGTTCGATCCCGGCTCGTGGCAACCTTTTTGGATATAAAAAGCTTATACTGTTTGTTAACAATGACAGTGTGCATTCGGCATAGCTCACGTTGGCCCGATCAGCGAATAGCCAATTGAAAAGAAACCGCCGCAAGATGTCTGATTGTATGTGGCATGCAACACTTTTTGAAATGAAGAGCTGGAACATGTTGCTGAAGCTGAACAGCGATTCAAAATTATGCAGACAGGTTGCAGCCGAAAAGGATCTGTGTACCATGAAATTTGGACCTGATTTCAGATAAGATTCCGAATTATGCTGGTAGAACTGACGGCAAATCTCAACGTGACATCAAACTCTTTTTGAAATGAAAATCTGGAGCTGATTGCAGACAACGATTCAAAATTAGGTGGACAGTCTGCCGTTAGTAAGAGATCTGTAAGCCATGATAGCTCAGTTGGGAGAGCGTTAGACTGAAGATCTAAAGGTCGCCGGTTCGATCCCGGCTCGTGGCAAACTTTATGGAATTAAAAAGCTTATACTGTTTGTTGACAATGACAGTGTGCATTCGGCATAGCTCACGTTGGCCCGATCAGCGAATAGCCAATTGAAAAGAAACCGCCGCAAGATGTCTGATTGTAAGTGGCATGCAACACTTTTTGAAATGAAGAGCTGGAACATGTTGCTGAAGCTGAACAGCGATTCAAAATAATGCGAAAAGTTGCAGCCAAAAAGGATCTGTGTACCATGAAATTTGGACCTGATTTCAGATAAGATTCCGAATTATGCTGGTAGAACTGACGGCAAATCTCAACGTGACATCACTCTTTTTGAAATGAAAATCTGGAGCTGATTGCAGACAACGATTCAAAATTAGGTGGACAGTCTGCCGTTAGTAAGAGATCTGTAAGCCATGATAGCTCAGTTGGGAGAGCGTTAGACTGAAGATCTAAAGGTCGCCGGTTCGATCCCGGCTCGTGGCAAACTTTTGGAATTAAAAAGCTTATACTGTTTGTTGACAATGACAGTGTGCATTCGGCATAGCTCACGTTGGCCCGATCAGCGAATAGCCAATTGAAAAGAAACCGCTGGCAAAATGTTTGATTGTAAGAGACATGCAACAGTTTTAGAAATGAAAAGCTGGAACATGTTGCTGAAGCTGAACAGCGATTCAAAATTATGCAGACAGGTTGCGGCCGAAAAAGGATCTGCATGCCATGATAGCTCAGTTGGGAGAGCGTTAGACTGAAGATCTAAAGGTCGCCGGTTCGATCCCGGCTCGTGGCAACCTTTTTGGATATAAAAAGCTTATACTGTTTGTTAACAATGACAGTGTGCATTCGGCATAGCTCACGTTGGCCCGATCAGCGAATAGCCAATTGAAAAGAAACCGCCGCAAGATGTCTGATTGTATGTGGCATGCAACACTTTTTGAAATGAAGAGCTGGAACATGTTGCTGAAGCTGAACAGCGATTCAAAATTATGCAGACAGGTTGCAGCCGAAAAGGATCTGTGTACCATGAAATTTGGACCTGATTTCAGATAAGATTCCGAATTATGCTGGTAGAACTGACGGCAAATCTCAACGTGACATCAAACTCTTTTTGAAATGAAAATCTGGAGCTGATTGCAGACAACGATTCAAAATTAGGTGGACAGTCTGCCGTTAGTAAGAGATCTGTAAGCCATGATAGCTCAGTTGGGAGAGCGTTAGACTGAAGATCTAAAGGTCGCCGGTTCGATCCCGGCTCGTGGCAAACTTTATGGAATTAAAAAGCTTATACTGTTTGTTGACAATGACAGTGTGCATTCGGCATAGCTCACGTTGGCCCGATCAGCGAATAGCCAATTGAAAAGAAACCGCCGCAAGATGTTTGATTGTATGTGGCATGCAACACTTTTTGAAATGAAGAGCTGGAACATGTTGCTGAAGCTGAACAGCGATTCAAAATAATGCGAAAAGTTGCAGCCAAAAAGGATCTGTGTACCATGAAATTTGGACCTGATTTCAGATAAGATTCCGAATTATGCTGGTAGAACTGACGGCAAATCTCAACGTGACATCACTCTTTTTGAAATGAAAATCTGGAGCTGATTGCAGACAACGATTCAAAATTAGGTGGACAGTCTGCCGTTAGTAAGAGATCTGTAAGCCATGATAGCTCAGTTGGGAGAGCGTTAGACTGAAGATCTAAAGGTCGCCGGTTCGATCCCGGCTCGTGGCAAACTTTATGGAATTAAAAAGCTTATACTGTTTGTTGACAATGACAGTGTGCATTCGGCATAGCTCACGTTGGCCCGATCAGCGAATAGCCAATTGAAAAGAAACCGCTGGCAAAATGTTTGATTGTAAGAGACATGCAACAGTTTTAGAAATGTAAAGCTGTAACATGTTGCTGAAGCTGAACAGCGATTCAAAATTATGCAGACAGGTTGCGGCCGAAAAAGGATCTGTGTACCATGAAATTTGGACCTGATTTCAGATAAGATTCCGAATTATGCTGGTAGAACTGACGGCAAATCTCAACGTGACATCACTCTTTTTGAAATGAAAATTTGGAGCTGATTGCAGACAACGATTCAAAATTAGGTGGACAGTCTGCCGTTAGTAAGAGATCTGTAAGCCATGATAGCTCAGTTGGGAGAGCGTTAGACTGAAGATCTAAAGGCTCGTGGTAACCTTTTTGGATATAAAAAGCTTATACTGTTTGTTAACAATGACAGTGTGCATTCGGCATAGCTCACGTTGGCCCGATCAGCGAATAGCCAATTGAAAAGAAACCGCTGGCAAAATGTTTGATTGTAAGAGACATGCAACAGTTTTAGAAATGAAAAGCTGGAACATGTTGCTGAAGCTGAACAGCGATTCAAAATTATGCAGACAGGTTGCGGCCGAAAAAGGATCTGCATGCCATGATAGCTCAGTTCTGAGAGCATTAGACTGAAGATCTAAAGGTCGCCGGTTCGATCCCGGCTCGTGGCAACCTCTTTGGATTTAAAAAGCTTAAACTTTTTGTTGACAATGATAATGTAAATTCGTCATACTTCACGTTGGCCCGATCAGCGAATAACCAATTGAAAAGAAACCGCTGGCAAAATGTTTGATTGTAAGAGACATGCAACAGTTTTTGAAATGAAATGCTAGAACATGTTGCTGAAGCTGAACAGCGATTAAAAATTATGCAGACAGGTTGCGGCCGAAAAAGGATCTGCATGCCATGATAGCTCAGTTGGGAGAGCGTTAGACTGAAGATCTAAAGGTCGCCGGTTCGATCCCGGCTCGTGGCAACCTTTTTGGATATAAAAAGCTTATACTGTTTGTTAACAATGACAGTGTGCATTCGGCATAGCTCACGTTGGCCCGATCAGCGAATAGCCAATTGAAAAGAAACCGCTGGCAAAATGTTTGATTGTAAGAGACATGCAACACTTTTTGAAATGAAAAGCTGGAACATGTTGCTGAAGCTGAACAGCGATTCAAAATTATGCAGAAAGGTTGCGGCCGAAAAAGGATCTGCATGCCATGATAGCTCAGTTGGGAGAGCGTTAGACTGAAGATCTAAAGGTCGCCGGTTCGATCCCGGCTCGTGGCAACCTTTTTGGAATTAAAAAGCTTATACTGTTTGTTGACAATGACAGTGTGCATTCGGCATAGCTCACGTTGGCCCGATCAGCGAATAGCCAATTGAAAAGAAACCGCCGCAAGATGTCTGATTGTATGTGGCATGCAACACTTTTTGAAATGAAGAGCTGGAACATGTTGCTGAAGCTGAACAGCGATTCAAAATAATGCGAAAAGTTGCAGCCAAAAAGGATCTGTGTACCATGAAATTTGGACCTGATTTCAAATAAGATTCCGAATTATGCTGGTAGAACTGACGGCAAATCTCAACGTGACATCACTCTTTTTGAAATGAAAATCTGGAGCTGATTGCAGACAACGATTCAAAATTAGGTGGACAGTCTGCCGTTAGTAAGAGATCTGTAAGCCATGATAGCTCAGTTGGGAGAGCGTTAGACTGAAGATCTAAAGGCTCGTGGTAACCTTTTTGGATATAAAAAGCTTATACTGTTTGTTAACAATGACAGTGTGCATTCGGCATAGCTCACGTTGGCCCGATCAGCGAATAGCCAATTGAAAAGAAACCGCTGGCAAAATGTTTGATTGTAAGAGACATGCAACAGTTTTAGAAATGAAAAGCTGGAACATGTTGCTGAAGCTGAACAGCGATTCAAAATTATGCAGACAGGTTGCGGCCGAAAAAGGATCTGCATGCCATGATAGCTCAGTTCTGAGAGCATTAGACTGAAGATCTAAAGGTCGCCGGTTCGATCCCGGCTCGTGGCAACCTCTTTGGATTTAAAAAGCTTAAACTTTTTGTTGACAATGATAATGTAAATTCGTCATACTTCACGTTGGCCCGATCAGCGAATAACCAATTGAAAAGAAACCGCTGGCAAAATGTTTGATTGTAAGAGACATGCAACAGTTTTTGAAATGAAATGCTAGAACATGTTGCTGAAGCTGAACAGCGATTAAAAATTATGCAGACAGGTTGCGGCCGAAAAAGGATCTGCATGCCATGATAGCTCAGTTGGGAGAGCGTTAGACTGAAGATCTAAAGGTCGCCGGTTCGATCCCGGCTCGTGGCAAACTTTTTGGAATTAAAAAGCTTATACTGTTTGTTGACAATGACAGTGTGCATTCGGCATAGCTCACGTTGGCCCGATCAGCGAATAGCCAATTGAAAAGAAACCGCCGCAAGATGTCTGATTGTATGTGGCATGCAACACTTTTTGAAATGAAGAGCTGGAACATGTTGCTGAAGCTGAACAGCGATTCAAAATAATGCGAAAAGTTGCAGCCAAAAAGGATCTGTGTACCATGAAATTTGGACCTGATTTCAGATAAGATTCCGAATTATGCTGGTAGAACTGACGGCAAATCTCAACGTGACATCACTCTTTTTGAAATGAAAATCTGGAGCTGATTGCAGACAACGATTCAAAATTAGGTGGACAGTCTGCCGTTAGTAAGAGATCTGTAAGCCATGATAGCTCAGTTGGGAGAGCGTTAGACTGAAGATCTAAAGGTCGCCGGTTCGATCCCGGCTCGTGGCAAACTTTATGGAATTAAAAAGCTTATACTGTTTGTTGACAATGACAGTGTGCATTCGGCATAGCTCACGTTGGCCCGATCAGCGAATAGCCAATTGAAAAGAAACCGCCGCAAGATGTCTGATTGTATGTGGCATGCAACACTTTTTGAAATGAAGAGCTGGAACATGTTGCTGAAGCTGAACAGCGATTCAAAATAATGCGAAAAGTTGCAGCCAAAAAGGATCTGTGTACCATGAAATTTGGACCTGATTTCAGATAAGATTCCGAATTATGCTGGTAGAACTGACGGCAAATCTCAACGTGACATCACTCTTTTTGAAATGAAAATCTGGAGCTGATTGCAGACAACGATTCAAAATTAGGTGGACAGTCTGCCGTTAGTAAGAGATCTGTAAGCCATGATAGCTCAGTTGGGAGAGCGTTAGACTGAAGATCTAAAGGTCGCCGGTTCGATCCCGGCTCGTGGCAAACTTTATGGAATTAAAAAGCTTATACTGTATGTTGACAATGACAGTGTGCATTCGGCATAGCTCACGTTGGCCCGATCAGCGAATAGCCAATTGAAAAGAAACCGCTGGCAAAACGTTTGATTGTAAGAGACATGCAACAGTTTTAGAAATGTAAAGCTGTAACATGTTGCTGAAGCTGAACAGCGATTCAAAATTATGCAGACAGGTTGCGGCCGAAAAAGGATCTGTGTACCATGAAATTTGGACCTGATTTCAGATAAGATTCCGAATTATGCTGGTAGAACTGACGGCAAATCTCAACGTGACATCACTCTTTTTGAAATGAAAATCTGGAGCTGATTGCAGACAACGATTCAAAATTAGGTGGACAGTCTGCCGTTAGTAAGAGATCTGTAAGCCATGATAGCTCAGTTGGGAGAGCGTTAGACTGAAGATCTAAAGGCTCGTGGTAACCTTTTTGGATATAAAAAGCTTATACTGTTTGTTAACAATGACAGTGTGCATTCGGCATAGCTCACGTTGGCCCGATCAGCGAATAGCCAATTGAAAAGAAACCGCTGGCAAAATGTTTGATTGTAAGAGACATGCAACAGTTTTAGAAATGAAAAGCTGGAACATGTTGCTGAAGCTGAACAGCGATTCAAAATTATGCAGACAGGTTGCGGCCGAAAAAGGATCTGCATGCCATGATAGCTCAGTTGGGAGAGCGTTAGACTGAAGATCTAAAGGTCGCCGGTTCGATCCCGGCTCGTGGCAACCTTTTTGGAATTAAAAAGCTTATACTGTTTGTTAACAATGACAGTGTGCATTCGGCATAGCTCACGTTGGCCCGATCAGCGAATAGCCAATTGAAAAGAAACCGCTGGCAAAATGTTTGATTGTAAGAGACATGCAACACTTTTTGAAATGAAAAGCTGGAACATGTTGCTGAAGCTGAACAGCGATTCAAAATTATGCAGAAAGGTTGCGGCCGAAAAAGGATCTGCATGCCATGATAGCTCAGTTGGGAGAGCGTTAGACTGAAGATCTAAAGGTCGCCGGTTCGATCCCGGCTCGTGGCAACCTTTTTGGAATTAAAAAGCTTATACTGTTTGTTGACAATGACAGTGTGCATTCGGCATAGCTCACGTTGGCCCGATCAGCGAATAGCCAATTGAAAAGAAACCGCCGCAAGATGTCTGATTGTATGTGGCATGCAACACTTTTTGAAATGAAGAGCTGGAACATGTTGCTGAAGCTGAACAGCGATTCAAAATAATGCGAAAAGTTGCAGCCAAAAAGGATCTGTGTACCATGAAATTTGGACCTGATTTCAAATAAGATTCCGAATTATGCTGGTAGAACTGACGGCAAATCTCAACGTGACATCACTCTTTTTGAAATGAAAATCTGGAGCTGATTGCAGACAACGATTCAAAATTAGGTGGACAGTCTGCCGTTAGTAAGAGATCTGTAAGCCATGATAGCTCAGTTGGGAGAGCGTTAGACTGAAGATCTAAAGGCTCGTGGTAACCTTTTTGGATATAAAAAGCTTATACTGTTTGTTAACAATGACAGTGTGCATTCGGCATAGCTCACGTTGGCCCGATCAGCGAATAGCCAATTGAAAAGAAACCGCTGGCAAAATGTTTGATTGTAAGAGACATGCAACAGTTTTAGAAATGAAAAGCTGGAACATGTTGCTGAAGCTGAACAGCGATTCAAAATTATGCAGACAGGTTGCGGCCGAAAAAGGATCTGCATGCCATGATAGCTCAGTTCTGAGAGCATTAGACTGAAGATCTAAAGGTCGCCGGTTCGATCCCGGCTCGTGGCAACCTCTTTGGATTTAAAAAGCTTAAACTTTTTGTTGACAATGATAATGTAAATTCGTCATACTTCACGTTGGCCCGATCAGCGAATAACCAATTGAAAAGAAACCGCTGGCAAAATGTTTGATTGTAAGAGACATGCAACAGTTTTTGAAATGAAATGCTAGAACATGTTGCTGAAGCTGAACAGCGATTAAAAATTATGCAGACAGGTTGCGGCCGAAAAAGGATCTGCATGCCATGATAGCTCAGTTGGGAGAGCGTTAGACTGAAGATCTAAAGGTCGCCGGTTCGATCCCGGCTCGTGGCAACCTTTTTGGAATTAAAAAGCTTATACTGTTTGTTGACAATGACAGTGTGCATTCGGCATAGCTCACGTTGGCCCGATCAGCGAATAGCCAATTGAAAAGAAACCGCTGGCAAAATGTTTGATTGTAAGAGACATGCAACACTTTTTGAAATGAAAAGCTGGAACATGTTGCTGAAGCTGAACAGCGATTCAAAATTATGCAGAAAGGTTGCGGCCGAAAAAGGATCTGCATGCCATGATAGCTCAGTTGGGAGAGCGTTAGACTGAAGATCTAAAGGTCGCCGGTTCGATCCCGGCTCGTGGCAACCTTTTTGGAATTAAAAAGCTTATACTGTTTGTTGACAATGACAGTGTGCATTCGGCATAGCTCACGTTGGCCCGATCAGCGAATAGCCAATTGAAAAGAAACCGCCGCAAGATGTCTGATTGTATGTGGCATGCAACACTTTTTGAAATGAAGAGCTGGAACATGTTGCTGAAGCTGAACAGCGATTCAAAATAATGCGAAAAGTTGCAGCCAAAAAGGATCTGTGTACCATGAAATTTGGACCTGATTTCAAATAAGATTCCGAATTATGCTGGTAGAACTGACGGCAAATCTCAACGTGACATCACTCTTTTTGAAATGAAAATCTGGAGCTGATTGCAGACAACGATTCAAAATTAGGTGGACAGTCTGCCGTTAGTAAGAGATCTGTAAGCCATGATAGCTCAGTTGGGAGAGCGTTAGACTGAAGATCTAAAGGCTCGTGGTAACCTTTTTGGATATAAAAAGCTTATACTGTTTGTTAACAATGACAGTGTGCATTCGGCATAGCTCACGTTGGCCCGATCAGCGAATAGCCAATTGAAAAGAAACCGCTGGCAAAATGTTTGATTGTAAGAGACATGCAACAGTTTTAGAAATGAAAAGCTGGAACATGTTGCTGAAGCTGAACAGCGATTCAAAATTATGCAGACAGGTTGCGGCCGAAAAAGGATCTGCATGCCATGATAGCTCAGTTCTGAGAGCATTAGACTGAAGATCTAAAGGTCGCCGGTTCGATCCCGGCTCGTGGCAACCTCTTTGGATTTAAAAAGCTTAAACTTTTTGTTGACAATGATAATGTAAATTCGTCATACTTCACGTTGGCCCGATCAGCGAATAACCAATTGAAAAGAAACCGCTGGCAAAATGTTTGATTGTAAGAGACATGCAACAGTTTTTGAAATGAAATGCTAGAACATGTTGCTGAAGCTGAACAGCGATTAAAAATTATGCAGACAGGTTGCGGCCGAAAAAGGATCTGCATGCCATGATAGCTCAGTTGGGAGAGCGTTAGACTGAAGATCTAAAGGTCGCCGGTTCGATCCCGGCTCGTGGCAAACTTTTTGGAATTAAAAAGCTTATACTGTTTGTTGACAATGACAGTGTGCATTCGGCATAGCTCACGTTGGCCCGATCAGCGAATAGCCAATTGAAAAGAAACCGCCGCAAGATGTCTGATTGTATGTGGCATGCAACACTTTTTGAAATGAAGAGCTGGAACATGTTGCTGAAGCTGAACAGCGATTCAAAATAATGCGAAAAGTTGCAGCCAAAAAGGATCTGTGTACCATGAAATTTGGACCTGATTTCAGATAAGATTCCGAATTATGCTGGTAGAACTGACGGCAAATCTCAACGTGACATCACTCTTTTTGAAATGAAAATCTGGAGCTGATTGCAGACAACGATTCAAAATTAGGTGGACAGTCTGCCGTTAGTAAGAGATCTGTAAGCCATGATAGCTCAGTTGGGAGAGCGTTAGACTGAAGATCTAAAGGTCGCCGGTTCGATCCCGGCTCGTGGCAAACTTTATGGAATTAAAAAGCTTATACTGTTTGTTGACAATGACAGTGTGCATTCGGCATAGCTCACGTTGGCCCGATCAGCGAATAGCCAATTGAAAAGAAACCGCCGCAAAATGTTTGATTGTAAGAGGCATGCAACACTTTTTGAAATGAAAAGCTGGAACATGTTGCTGAAGCTGAACAGCGATTCAAAATTATGCAGAAAAGTTGCAGCCAAAAAGGATCTGTGTACCATGAAATTTGGACCTGATTTCAGATAAGATTCCGAATTATGCTGGTAGAACTGACGGCAAATCTCAACGTGACATCACTCTTTTTGAAATGAAAATCTGGAGCTGATTGCAGACAACGATTCAAAATTAGGTGGACAGTCTGCCGTTAGTAAGAGATCTGTAAGCCATGATGTTTGATTGTAAGAGACATGCAACAGTTTTTGAAATGAAAAGCTGGAACATGTTGCTGAAGCTGAACAGCGATTCAAAATTATGCAGAAAGGTTGCGGCCGAAAAAGGATCTGCATGCCATGATAGCTCAGTTGGGAGAGCGTTAGACTGAAGATCTAAAGGTCGCCGGTTCGATCCCGGCTCGTGGCAACCTTTTTGGAATTAAAAAGCTTATACTGTTTGTTGACAATGACAGTGTGCATTCGGCATAGCTCACGTTGGCCCGATCAGCGAATAGCCAATTGAAAAGAAACCGCCGCAAGATGTCTGATTGTATGTTGCATGCAACACTTTTTGAAATGAAGAGCTAGAACATGTTGCTGAAGCTGAACAGCGATTCAAAATAATGCAGAAAAGTTGCAGCCGAAAAGGATCTGTGTGCCATGATAGCTCAGTTGGGAGAGCGTTAGACTTAAGATCTAAATTTCGCCGGTTCGATCCTGGCTCGTGGCAACCTCTTTGGATTTAAAAAGCTTAAACTTTTTGTTGACAATGATAATGTAAATTCGTCATACTTCACGTTGGCCCGATCAGCGAATAACCAATTGAAAAGAAACCGCTGGCAAAATGTTTGATTGTAAGAGACATGCAACAGTTTTAGAAATGAAAAGCTGGAACATGTTGCTGAAGCTGAACAGCGATTAAAAATTATGCAGACAGGTTGCGGCCGAAAAAGGATCTGCGTGCCATGATAGCTCAGTTGGGAGAGCGTTAGACTGAAGATCTAAAGGTCGCCGGTTCGATCCCGGCTCGTGGCAACCTCTTTGGATTTAAAAAGCTTAAACTTTTTGTTGACAATGACAGTGTGCATTCGGCATACTTCACGTTGGCCCGATCAGCGAATAACCAATTGAAAAGAAACCGCTGGCAAAATGTTTGATTGTAAGAGACATGCAACAGTTTTTGAAATGAAAAGCTGGAACATGTTGCTGAAGCTGAACAGCGATTAAAAATTATGCAGACAGGTTGCGGCCGAAAAAGGATCTGCGTGCCATGATAGCTCAGTTGGGAGAGCGTTAGACTGAAGATCTAAAGGTCGCCGGTTCGATCCCGGCTCGTGGCAACCTTTTTGGATATAAAAAGCTTATACTGTTTGTTAACAATGACAGTGTGCATTCGGCATAGCTCACGTTGGCCCGATCAGCGAATAGCCAATTGAAAAGAAACCGCCGCAAGATGTCTGATTGTATGTTGCATGCAACACTTTTTGAAATGAAGAGCTGGAACATGTTGCTGAAGCTGAACAGCGATTCAAAATTATGCAGAAAGGTTGCAGCCGAAAAGGATCTGTGTGCCATGAAATTTGGACCTGATTTCAGATAAGATTCCGAATTATGCTGGTAGAACTGACGGCAAATCTCAACGTGACATCAAACTGTTTTTGAAATGAAAATCTGGTGCTGATTGTAGACAACGATTCAAAATTAGGCGGACGGTCTGCCGTTGGTAAGAGATCTGTAAGCCATGATAGCTCAGTTGGGAGAGCGTTAGACTGAAGATCTAAAGGTCACCGTTACGATCCCGGCTCGTGGCAACCTTTTTGGAATTAAAAAGCTTATACTGTTTGTTGACAATGACTGTGTGCCATGATAGCTCAGTTAGGAGATCGTTAGACTTAAGATCTAAATTTCGCCGGTTCGATCCTGGCTCGTGGCAACCTCTTTGGATTTAAAAAGCTTAAACTTTTTGTTGACAATGATAATGTAAATTCGTCATACTTCACGTTGGCCCGATCAGCGAATAACCAATTGAAAAGAAACCGCTGGCAAAATGTTTGATTGTAAGAGACATGCAACAGTTTTAGAAATGAAAAGCTGGAACATGTTGCTGAACCTGAACAGCGATTAAAAATTATGCAGACAGGTTGCGGCCGAAAAAGGATCTGCGTGCCATGATAGCTCAGTTCTGAGAGCGTTAGACTGAAGATCTAAAGGTCGCCGGTTCGATCCCGGCTCGTGGCAACCTCTTTGGATTTAAAAAGCTTAAACTTTTTGTTGACAATGACAATGTGCATTCGGCATAGCTTCACGTTGGCCCGATCAGCGAATAACCAATTGAAAAGAAACCGCTGGCAAAATGTTTGATTGTAAGAGACATGCAACAGTTTTAGAAATGAAAAGCTGGAACATGTTGCTGAAGCTGAACAGCGATTAAAAATTATGCAGACAGGTTGCGGCCGAAAAAGGATCTGCGTGCCATGATAGCTCAGTTCTGAGAGCATTAGACTGAAGATCTAAAGGTCGCCGGTTCGATCCCGGCTCGTGGCAACCTCTTTGGATTTAAAAAGCTTAAACTTTTTGTTGACAATGATAATGTAAATTCGTCATACTTCACGTTGGCCCGATCAGCGAATAACCAATTGAAAAGAAACCGCTGGCAAAATGTTTGATTGTAAGAGACATGCAACAGTTTTTGAAATGAAAAGCTGGAACATGTTGCTGAAGCTGAACAGCGATTAAAAATTATGCAGACAGGTTGCGGCCGAAAAAGGATCTGCGTGCCATGATAGCTCAGTTGGGAGAGCGTTAGACTGAAGATCTAAAGGTCGCCGGTTCGATCCCGGCTCGTGGCAACCTTTTTGGATATAAAAAGCTTATACTGTTTGTTGACAATGACAGTGTGCATTCGGCATAGCTCACGTTGGCCCGATCAGCGAATAGCCAATTGAAAAGAAACCGCCGCAAGATGTCTGATTGTATGTGGCATGCAACACTTTTTGAAATGAAGAGCTGGAACATGTTGCTGAAGCTGAACAGCGATTCAAAATTATGCGGAAAAGTTGCAGCCGAAAAGGATCTGTGTACCATGAAATTTGGACCTGATTTCAGATAAGATTCCGAATTATGCTGGTAGAACTGACGGCAAATCTCAACGTGACATCAAACTCTTTTTGAAATGAAAATCTGGAGCTGATTGCAGACAACGATTCAAAATTAGGTGGACAGTCTGCCGTTAGTAAGAGATCTGTAAGCCATGATAGCTCAGTTGGGAGAGCGTTAGACTGAAGATCTAAAGGTCGCCGTTCGATCCCGGCTCGTGGCAACCTTTTTGGATTAAAAAGCTTATACTGTTTGTTAACAATGACAGTGTGCATTCGGCATAGCTCACGTTGGCCCGATCAGCGAATAGCCAATTGAAAAGAAACCGCTGGCAAAATGTTTGATTGTAAGAGACATGCAACACTTTTTGAAATGAAAAGCTGGAACATGTTGCTGAAGCTGAACAGCGATTAAAAATTATGCAGACCGGTTGCGGCCGAAAAAGGATCTGCGTGCCATGATAGCTCAGTTGGGAGAGCGTTAGACTGAAGATCTAAAGGTCGCCGGTTCGATCCCGGCTCGTGGCAACCTCTTTGGATTTAAAAAGCTTAAACTTTTTGTTGACAATGATAATGTAAATTCGTCATACTTCACGTTGGCCCGATCAGCGAATAACCAATTGAAAAGAAACCGCTGGCAAAATGTTTGATTGTAAGAGACATGCAACACTTTTTGAAATGAAAAGCTGGAACATGTTGCTGAAGCTGAACAGCGATTAAAAATTATGCAGACAGGTTGCGGCCGAAAAAGGATCTGCGTGCCATGATAGCTCAGTTGGGAGAGCGTTAGACTGAAGATCTAAAGGTCGCCGGTTCGATCCCGGCTCGTGGCAACCTTTTTGGATATAAAAAGCTTATACTGTTTGTTAACAATGACAGTGTGCATTCGGCATAGCTCACGTTGGCCCGATCAGCGAATAGCCAATTGAAAAGAAACCGCTGGCAAAATGTTTGATTGTAAGAGACATGCAACAGTTTTAGAAATGAAAAGCTGGAACATGTTGCTGAAGCTGAACAGCGATTCAAAATTATGCAGACAGGTTGCGGCCGAAAAAGGATCTGCATGCCATGATAGCTCAGTTGGGAGAGCGTTAGACTGAAGATCTAAAGGTCGCCGGTTCGATCCCGGCTCGTGGCAACCTTTTTGGATATAAAAAGCTTATACTGTTTGTTAACAATGACAGTGTGCATTCGGCATAGCTCACGTTGGCCCGATCAGCGAATAGCCAATTGAAAAGAAACCGCTGGCAAAATGTTTGATTGTAAGAGACATGCAACAGTTTTAGAAATGAAAAGCTGGAACATGTTGCTGAAGCTGAACAGCGATTAAAAATTATGCAGACCGGTTGCGGCCGAAAAAGGATCTGCGTGCCATGATAGCTCAGTTGGGAGAGCGTTAGACTGAAGATCTAAAGGTCGCCGGTTCGATCCCGGCTCGTGGCAACCTTTTTGGATTTAAAAAGCTTATACTGTTTGTTGACAATGACAGTGTGCATTCGGCATAGCTCACGTTGGCCCGATCAGCGAATAGCCAATTGAAAAGAAACCGCCGCAAGATGTCTGATTGTATGTGGCATGCAACACTTTTTGAAATGAAGAGCTGGAACATGTTGCTGAAGCTGAACAGCGATTCAAAATTATGCAGACAGGTTGCAGCCGAAAAGGATCTGTGTACCATGAAATTTGGACCTGATTTCAGATAAGATTCCGAATTATGCTGGTAGAACTGACGGCAAATCTCAACGTGACATCAAACTCTTTTTTAAATGAAAATCTGGACCAGATTGCAGACAACGATTCAAAATTAGGTGGACAGTCTGCCGTTAGAAAGAGATCTGTAAGCCATGATAGCTCAGTTGGGAGAGCGTTAGACTGAAGATCTAAAGGTCGCCGGTTCGATCCCGGCTCGTGGCAACCTTTTTGGATATAAAAAGCTTATACTGTTTGTTAACAATGACAGTGTGCATTCGGCATAGCTCACGTTGGCCCGATCAGCGAATAGCCAATTGAAAAGAAACCGCTGGCAAAATGTTTGATTGTAAGAGACATGCAACACTTTATGAAATGAAAAGCTGGAACATGTTGCTGAAGCTGAACAGCGATTCAAAATTATGCAGACAGGTTGCGGCCGAAAAAGGATCTGCGTGCCATGATAGCTCAGTTCTGAGAGCATTAGACTGAAGATCTAAAGGTCGCCGGTTCGATCCCGGCTCGTGGCAACCTCTTTGGATTTAAAAAGCTTAAACTTTTTGTTGACAATGATAATGTAAATTCGTCATACTTCACGTTGGCCCGATCAGCGAATAGCCAATTGAAAAGAAACCGCTGGCAAAATGTTTGATTGTAAGAGACATGCAACAGTTTTTGAAATGAAATGCTAGAACATGTTGCTGAAGCTGAACAGCGATTAAAAATTATGCAGACAGGTTGCGGCCGAAAAAGGATCTGCGTGCCATGATAGCTCAGTTGGGAGAGCGTTAGACTGAAGATCGGTTCGATCCCGGCTCGTGGCAACCTTTTTGGATATAAAAAGCTTATACTGTTTGTTAACAATGACAGTGTGCATTCGGCATAGCTCACGTTGGCCCGATCAGCGAATAGCCAATTGAAAAGAAACCGCTGGCAAAATGTTTGATTGTAAGAGACATGCAACAGTTTTAGAAATGAAAAGCTGGAACATGTTGCTGAAAAATTATGCAGACGGTTGCGGCCGAAAAAGGATCTGCGTGCCATGATAGCTCAGTTGGGAGAGCGTTAGACTGAAGATCTAAAGGTCGCCGGTTCGATCCCGGCTCGTGGCAACCTCTTTGGATTTAAAAAGCTTAAACTTTTTGTTGACAATGACAGTGTGCATTCGGCATAGCTCACGTTGGCCCGATCAGCGAATAGCCAATTGAAAAGAAACCGCTGGCAAAATGTTTGATTGTAAGAGACATGCAACAGTTTTTGAAATAAAAAGCTAGAACATGTTGCTGAAGCTGAACAGCGATTAAAAATTATGCAGACAGGTTGCGGCCGAAAAAGGATCTGCGTGCCATGATAGCTCAGTTGGGAGAGCGTTAGACTGAAGATCTAAAGGTCGCCGGTTCGATCCCGGCTCGTGGCAACCTTTTTGGATTTAAAAAGCTTATACTGTTTGTTGACAATGACAGTATGCATTCGGCATAGCTCACGTTGGCCCGATCAGCGAATAGCCAATTGAAAAGAAACCGCCGCAAGATGTCTGATTGTATGTGGCATGCAACACTTTTTGAAATGAAGAGCTGGAACATGTTGCTGAAGCTGAACAGCGATTCAAAATTATGCAGACAGGTTGCAGCCGAAAAGGATCTGTGTACCATGAAATTTGGACCTGATTTCAGATAAGATTCCGAATTATGCTGGTAGAACTGACGGCAAATCTCAACGTGACATCAAACTCTTTTTTAAATGAAAATCTGGACCAGATTGCAGACAACGATTCAAAATTAGGTGGACAGTCTGCCGTTAGTAAGAGATCTGTAAGCCATGATAGCTCAGTTGGGAGAGCGTTAGACTTAAGATCTAAATTTCGCCGGTTCGATCCTGGCTCGTGGCAACCTTTTTATATAAAAAGCTTATACTGTTTGTTAACAATGACAGTGTGCATTCGGCATAGCTCACGTTGGCCCGATCAGCGAATAGCCAATTGAAAAGAAACCGCTGGCAAAATGTTTGATTGTAAGAGACATGCAACAGTTTTAGAAATGAAAAGCTGGAACATGTTGCTGAACCTGAACAGCGATTAAAAATTATGCAGACAGGTTGCGGCCGAAAAAGGATCTGCGTGCCATGATAGCTCAGTTCTGAGAGCATTAGACTGAAGATCTATAGGTCGCCGGTTCGATCCCGGCTCGTGGCAACCTCTTTGGATTTAAAAAGCTTAAACTTTTTGTTGACAATGATAATGTAAATTCGTCATACTTCACGTTGTCCCGATCAGCGAATAACCAATTGAAAAGAAACCGCTGGCAAAATGTTTGATTGTAAGAGACATGCAACAGTTTTTGAAATGAAATGCTAGAACATGTTGCTGAAGCTGAACAGCGATTAAAAATTATGCAGACAGGTTGCGGCCGAAAAAGGATCTGCGTGCCATGATAGCTCAGTTGGGAGAGCGTTAGACTGAAGATCTAAAGGTCGCCGGTTCGATCCCGGCTCGTGGCAACCTTTTTGGATTTAAAAAGCTTATACAGTTTGTTGACAATGACAGTATGCATTCGGCATAGCTCACGTTGGCCCGATCAGCGAATAGCCAATTGAAAAGAAACCGCCGCAAGATGTCAGATTGTATGTGGCATGCAACACTTTTTGAAATGAAGAGCTGGAACATGTTGCTGAAGCTGAACAGCGATTCAAAATTATGCAGACAGGTTGCAGCCGAAAAGGATCTGTGTACCATGAAATTTGGACCTGATTTCAGATAAGATTCCGAATTATGCTGGTAGAACTGACGGCAAATCTCAACGTGACATCAAACTCTTTTTTAAATGAAAATCTGGACCAGATTGCAGACAACGATTCAAAATTAGGTGGACAGTCTGCCGTTAGAAAGAGATCTGTAAGCCATGATAGCTCAGTTGGGAGAGCGTTAGACTGAAGATCTAAAGGTCGCCGGTTCGATCCCGGCTCGTGGCAACCTTTTTGGATATAAAAAGCTTATACTGTTTGTTAACAATGACAGTGTGCATTCGGCATAGCTCACGTTGGCCCGATCAGCGAATAGCCAATTGAAAAGAAACCGCTGGCAAAATGTTTGATTGTAAGAGACATGCAACACTTTATGAAATGAAAAGCTGGAACATGTTGCTGAAGCTGAACAGCGATTCAAAATTATGCAGACAGGTTGCGGCCGAAAAAGGATCTGCGTGCCATGATAGCTCAGTTCTGAGAGCATTAGACTGAAGATCTAAAGGTCGCCGGTTCGATCCCGGCTCGTGGCAACCTCTTTGGATTTAAAAAGCTTAAACTTTTTGTTGACAATGATAATGTAAATTCGTCATACTTCACGTTGGCCCGATCAGCGAATAACCAATTGAAAAGAAACCGCTGGCAAAATGTTTGATTGTAAGAGACATGCAACAGTTTTTGAAATGAAAAGCTGGAACATGTTGCTGAAGCTGAACAGCGATTAAAAATTATGCAGACAGGTTGCGGCCGAAAAAGGATCTGCGTGCCATGATAGCTCAGTTGGGAGAGCGTTAGACTGAAGATCTAAAGGTCGCCGGTTCGATCCCGGCTCGTGGCAACCTTTTTGGAATTAAAAAGCTTATACTGTTTGTTGACAATGACAGTGTGCATTCGGCATAGCTCACGTTGGCCCGATCAGCGAATAGCCAATTGAAAAGAAACCGCCGCAAGATGTCTGATTGTATGAGCATGCAACACTTTTTGAAATGAAGAGCTGGAACATGTTGCTGAAGCTGAACAGCGATTCAAAATTATGCAGAAAGTTGCAGCCGAAAAGGATCTGTGTGCCATGATAGCTCAGTTGGGAGAGCGTTAGACTGAAGATCTAAATTTCGCCGGTTCGATCCCGGCTCGTGGCAACCTCTTTGGATTTAAAAAGCTTAAACTTTTTGTTGACAATGACAATGTAAATTCGTCATACTCACGTTGGCCCGATCAGCGAATAGCCAATTGAAAAGAAACCGCTGGCAAAATGTTTGATTGTAAGAGACATGCAACACTTTATGAAATGAAAAGCTGGAACATGTTGCTGAAGCTGAACAGCGATTCAAAATTATGCAGACAGGTTGCGGCCGAAAAAGGATCTGCATGCCATGATAGCTCAGTTGGGAGAGCGTTAGACTGAAGATCTAAAGGTCGCCGGTTCGATCCCGGCTCGTGGCAACCTTTTTGGATATAAAAAGCTTATACTGTTTGTTAACAATGACAGTGTGCATTCGGCATAGCTCACGTTGGCCCGATCAGCGAAAAGCCAATTGAAAAGAAACCGCTGGCAAAATGTTTGATTGTAAGAGACATGCAACAGTTTTTGAAATGAAAAGCTGGAACATGTTGCTGAAGCTGAACAGCGATTAAAAATTATGCAGACAGGTTGCGGCCGAAAAAGGATCTGCGTGCCATGATAGCTCAGTTGGGAGAGCGTTAGACTGAAGATCTAAAGGTCGCCGGTTCGATCCCGGCTCGTGGCAACCTTTTTGGATTTAAAAAGCTTATACTGTTTGTTGACAATGACAGTGTGCATTCGGCATAGCTCACGTTGGCCCGATCAGCGAATAGCCAATTGAAAAGAAACCGCCGCAAGATGTCTGATTGTATGTGGCATGCAACACTTTTTGAAATGAAGAGCTGGAACATGTTGCTGAAGCTGAACAGCGATTCAAAATTATGCAGACAGGTTGCAGCCGAAAAGGATCTGTGTACCATGAAATTTGGACCTGATTTCAGATAAGATTCCGAATTATGCTGGTAGAACTGACGGCAAATCTCAACGTGACATCAAACTCTTTTTTAAATGAAAATCTGGACCAGATTGCAGACAACGATTCAAAATTAGGTGGACAGTCTGCCGTTAGAAAGAGATCTGTAAGCCATGATAGCTCAGTTGGGAGAGCGTTAGACTGAAGATCTAAAGGTCGCCGGTTCGATCCCGGCTCGTGGCAACCTTTTTGGATATAAAAAGCTTATACTGTTTGTTAACAATGACAGTGTGCATTCGGCATAGCTCACGTTGGCCCGATCAGCGAATAGCCAATTGAAAAGAAACCGCTGGCAAAATGTTTGATTGTAAGAGACATGCAACACTTTATGAAATGAAAAGCTGGAACATGTTGCTGAAGCTGAACAGCGATTCAAAATTATGCAGACAGGTTGCGGCCGAAAAAGGATCTGCGTGCCATGATAGCTCAGTTCTGAGAGCATTAGACTGAAGATCTAAAGGTCGCCGGTTCGATCCCGGCTCGTGGCAACCTCTTTGGATTTAAAAAGCTTAAACTTTTTGTTGACAATGATAATGTAAATTCGTCATACTTCACGTTGGCCCGATCAGCGAATAACCAATTGAAAAGAAACCGCTGGCAAAATGTTTGATTGTAAGAGACATGCAACAGTTTTTGAAATGAAAAGCTGGAACATGTTGCTGAAGCTGAACAGCGATTAAAAATTATGCAGACAGGTTGCGGCCGAAAAAGGATCTGCGTGCCATGATAGCTCAGTTGGGAGAGCGTTAGACTGAAGATCGGTTCGATCCCGGCTCGTGGCAACCTTTTTGGATATAAAAAGCTTATACTGTTTGTTAACAATGACAGTGTGCATTCGGCATAGCTCACGTTGGCCCGATCAGCGAATAGCCAATTGAAAAGAAACCGCTGGCAAAATGTTTGATTGTAAGAGACATGCAACAGTTTTAGAAATGAAAAGCTGGAACATGTTGCTGAAAAATTATGCAGACCGGTTGCGGCCGAAAAAGGATCTGCGTGCCATGATAGCTCAGTTGGGAGAGCGTTAGACTGAAGATCTAAAGGTCGCCGGTTCGATCCCGGCTCGTGGCAACCTCTTTGGATTTAAAAAGCTTAAACTTTTTGTTGACAATGACAGTGTGCATTCGGCATAGCTCACGTTGGCCCGATCAGCGAATAGCCAATTGAAAAGAAACCGCTCTCAAAATGTTTGATTGTAAGAGACATGCAACAGTTTTTGAAATAAAAAGCTAGAACATGTTGCTGAAGCTGAACAGCGATTAAAAATTATGCAGACAGGTTGCGGCCGAAAAAGGATCTGCGTGCCATGATAGCTCAGTTGGGAGAGCGTTAGACTGAAGATCTAAAGGTCGCCGGTTCGATCCCGGCTCGTGGCAACCTTTTTGGATTTAAAAAGCTTATACTGTTTGTTGACAATGACAGTATGCATTCGGCATAGCTCACGTTGGCCCGATCAGCGAATAGCCAATTGAAAAGAAACCGCCGCAAGATGTCTGATTGTATGTGGCATGCAACACTTTTTGAAATGAAGAGCTGGAACATGTTGCTGAAGCTGAACAGCGATTCAAAATTATGCAGACAGGTTGCAGCCGAAAAGGATCTGTGTACCATGAAATTTGGACCTGATTTCAGATAAGATTCCGAATTATGCTGGTAGAACTGACGGCAAATCTCAACGTGACATCAAACTCTTTTTTAAATGAAAATCTGGACCAGATTGCAGACAACGATTCAAAATTAGGTGGACAGTCTGCCGTTAGTAAGAGATCTGTAAGCCATGATAGCTCAGTTGGGAGATCGTTAGACTTAAGATCTAAATTTCGCCGGTTCGATCCTGGCTCGTGGCAACCTTTATATATAAAAAGCTTATACTGTTTGTTAACAATGACAGTGTGCATTCGGCATAGCTCACGTTGTCCCGATCAGCGAATAGCCAATTGAAAAGAAACCGCTGGCAAAATGTTTGATTGTAAGAGACATGCAACAGTTTTAGAAATGAAAAGCTGGAACATGTTGCTGAACCTGAACAGCGATTAAAAATTATGCAGACAGGTTGCGGCCGAAAAAGGATCTGCGTGCCATGATAGCTCAGTTCTGAGAGCATTAGACTGAAGATCTATAGGTCGCCGGTTCGATCCCGGCTCGTGGCAACCTCTTTGGATTTAAAAAGCTTAAACTTTTTGTTGACAATGATAATGTAAATTCGTCATACTTCACGTTGTCCCGATCAGCGAATAACCAATTGAAAAGAAACCGCTGGCAAAATGTTTGATTGTAAGAGACATGCAACAGTTTTTGAAATGAAATGCTAGAACATGTTGCTGAAGCTGAACAGCGATTAAAAATTATGCAGACAGGTTGCGGCCGAAAAAGGATCTGCGTGCCATGATAGCTCAGTTGGGAGAGCGTTAGACTGAAGATCTAAAGGTCGCCGGTTCGATCCCGGCTCGTGGCAACCTTTTTGGATTTAAAAAGCTTATACAGTTTGTTGACAATGACAGTATGCATTCGGCATAGCTCACGTTGGCCCGATCAGCGAATAGCCAATTGAAAAGAAACCGCCGCAAGATGTCAGATTGTATGTGGCATGCAACACTTTTTGAAATGAAGAGCTGGAACATGTTGCTGAAGCTGAACAGCGATTCAAAATTATGCAGACAGGTTGCAGCCGAAAAGGATCTGTGTACCATGAAATTTGGACCTGATTTCAGATAAGATTCCGAATTATGCTGGTAGAACTGACGGCAAATCTCAACGTGACATCAAACTCTTTTTTAAATGAAAATCTGGACCAGATTGCAGACAACGATTCAAAATTAGGTGGACAGTCTGCCGTTAGAAAGAGATCTGTAAGCCATGATAGCTCAGTTGGGAGAGCGTTAGACTGAAGATCTAAAGGTCGCCGGTTCGATCCCGGCTCGTGGCAACCTTTTTGGATATAAAAAGCTTATACTGTTTGTTAACAATGACAGTGTGCATTCGGCATAGCTCACGTTGGCCCGATCAGCGAATAGCCAATTGAAAAGAAACCGCTGGCAAAATGTTTGATTGTAAGAGACATGCAACACTTTATGAAATGAAAAGCTGGAACATGTTGCTGAAGCTGAACAGCGATTCAAAATTATGCAGACAGGTTGCGGCCGAAAAAGGATCTGCGTGCCATGATAGCTCAGTTCTGAGAGCATTAGACTGAAGATCTAAAGGTCGCCGGTTCGATCCCGGCTCGTGGCAACCTCTTTGGATTTAAAAAGCTTAAACTTTTTGTTGACAATGATAATGTAAATTCGTCATACTTCACGTTGGCCCGATCAGCGAATAACCAATTGAAAAGAAACCGCTGGCAAAATGTTTGATTGTAAGAGACATGCAACAGTTTTTGAAATGAAAAGCTGGAACATGTTGCTGAAGCTGAACAGCGATTAAAAATTATGCAGACAGGTTGCGGCCGAAAAAGGATCTGCGTGCCATGATAGCTCAGTTGGGAGAGCGTTAGACTGAAGATCGGTTCGATCCCGGCTCGTGGCAACCTTTTTGGATATAAAAAGCTTATACTGTTTGTTAACAATGACAGTATGCATTCGGCATAGCTCACGTTGGCCCGATCAGCGAATAGCCAATTGAAAAGAAACCGCTGGCAAAATGTTTGATTGTAAGAGATATGCAACAGTTTTAGAAATGAAAAGCTGGAACATGTTGCTGAAAAATTATGCAGACCGGTTGCGGCCGAAAAAGGATCTGCGTGCCATGATAGCTCAGTTGGGAGAGCGTTAGACTGAAGATCTAAAGGTCGCCGGTTCGATCCCGGCTCGTGGCAACCTCTTTGGATTTAAAAAGCTTAAACTTTTTGTTGACAATGACAGTGTGCATTCGGCATAGCTCACGTTGGCCCGATCAGCGAATAGCCAATTGAAAAGAAACCGCTGGCAAAATGTTTGATTGTAAGAGACATGCAACAGTTTTTGAAATGAAAAGCTAGAACATGTTGCTGAAGCTGAACAGCGATTAAAAATTATGCAGACAGGTTGCGGCCGAAAAAGGATCTGCGTGCCATGATAGCTCAGTTGGGAGAGCGTTAGACTGAAGATCTAAAGGTCGCCGGTTCGATCCCGGCTCGTGGCAACCTTTTTGGATTTAAAAAGCTTATACTGTTTGTTGACAATGACAGTATGCATTCGGCATAGCTCACGTTGGCCCGATCAGCGAATAGCCAATTGAAAAGAAACCGCCGCAAGATGTCTGATTGTATGTGGCATGCAACACTTTTTGAAATGAAGAGCTGGAACATGTTGCTGAAGCTGAACAGCGATTCAAAATTATGCAGACAGGTTGCAGCCGAAAAGGATCTGTGTACCATGAAATTTGGACCTGATTTCAGATAAGATTCCGAATTATGCTGGTAGAACTGACGGCAAATCTCAACGTGACATCAAACTCTTTTTTAAATGAAAATCTGGACCAGATTGCAGACAACGATTCAAAATTAGGTGGACAGTCTGCCGTTAGTAAGAGATCTGTAAGCCATGATAGCTCAGTTGGGAGATCGTTAGACTTAAGATCTAAATTTCGCCGGTTCGATCCTGGCTCGTGGCAACCTTTTTATATAAAAAGCTTATACTGTTTGTTAACAATGACAGTGTGCATTCGGCATAGCTCACGTTGGCCCGATCAGCGAATAGCCAATTGAAAAGAAACCGCTGGCAAAATGTTTGATTGTAAGAGACATGCAACAGTTTTAGAAATGAAAAGCTGGAACATGTTGCTGAACCTGAACAGCGATTAAAAATTATGCAGACAGGTTGCGGCCGAAAAAGGATCTGCGTGCCATGATAGCTCAGTTCTGAGAGCATTAGACTGAAGATCTAAAGGTCGCCGGTTCGATCCCGGCTCGTGGCAACCTCTTTGGATTTAAAAAGCTTAAACTTTTTGTTGACAATGATAATGTAAATTCGTCATACTTCACGTTGTCCCGATCAGCGAATAACCAATTGAAAAGAAACCGCTGGCAAAATGTTTGATTGTAAGAGACATGCAACAGTTTTTGAAATGAAATGCTAGAACATGTTGCTGAAGCTGAACAGCGATTAAAAATTATGCAGACAGGTTGCGGCCGAAAAAGGATCTGCGTGCCATGATAGCTCAGTTGGGAGAGCGTTAGACTGAAGATCTAAAGGTCGCCGGTTCGATCCCGGCTCGTGGCAACCTTTTTGGATTTAAAAAGCTTATACAGTTTGTTGACAATGACAGTATGCATTCGGCATAGCTCACGTTGGCCCGATCAGCGAATAGCCAATTGAAAAGAAACCGCCGCAAGATGTCAGATTGTATGTGGCATGCAACACTTTTTGAAATGAAGAGCTGGAACATGTTGCTGAAGCTGAACAGCGATTCAAAATTATGCAGACAGGTTGCAGCCGAAAAGGATCTGTGTACCATGAAATTTGGACCTGATTTCAGATAAGATTCCGAATTATGCTGGTAGAACTGACGGCAAATCTCAACGTGACATCAAACTCTTTTTTAAATGAAAATCTGGACCAGATTGCAGACAACGATTCAAAATTAGGTGGACAGTCTGCCGTTAGAAAGAGATCTGTAAGCCATGATAGCTCAGTTGGGAGAGCGTTAGACTGAAGATCTAAAGGTCGCCGGTTCGATCCCGGCTCGTGGCAACCTTTTTGGATATAAAAAGCTTATACTGTTTGTTAACAATGACAGTGTGCATTCGGCATAGCTCACGTTGGCCCGATCAGCGAATAGCCAATTGAAAAGAAACCGCTGGCAAAATGTTTGATTGTAAGAGACATGCAACACTTTATGAAATGAAAAGCTGGAACATGTTGCTGAAGCTGAACAGCGATTCAAAATTATGCAGACAGGTTGCGGCCGAAAAAGGATCTGCGTGCCATGATAGCTCAGTTCTGAGAGCATTAGACTGAAGATCTAAAGGTCGCCGGTTCGATCCCGGCTCGTGGCAACCTCTTTGGATTTAAAAAGCTTAAACTTTTTGTTGACAATGATAATGTAAATTCGTCATACTTCACGTTGGCCCGATCAGCGAATAACCAATTGAAAAGAAACCGCTGGCAAAATGTTTGATTGTAAGAGACATGCAACAGTTTTTGAAATGAAAAGCTGGAACATGTTGCTGAAGCTGAACAGCGATTAAAAATTATGCAGACCGGTTGCGGCCGAAAAAGGATCTGCGTGCCATGATAGCTCAGTTGGGAGAGCGTTAGACTGAAGATCGGTTCGATCCCGGCTCGTGGCAACCTTTTTGGATATAAAAAGCTTATACTGTTTGTTAACAATGACAGTATGCATTCGGCATAGCTCACGTTGGCCCGATCAGCGAATAGCCAATTGAAAAGAAACCGCTGGCAAAATGTTTGATTGTAAGAGACATGCAACAGTTTTAGAAATGAAAAGCTGGAACATGTTGCTGAAAAATTATGCAGACCGGTTGCGGCCGAAAAAGGATCTGCGTGCCATGATAGCTCAGTTGGGAGAGCGTTAGACTGAAGATCTAAAGGTCGCCGGTTCGATCCCGGCTCGTGGCAACCTCTTTGGATTTAAAAAGCTTAAACTTTTTGTTGACAATGACAGTGTGCATTCGGCATAGCTCACGTTGGCCCGATCAGCGAATAGCCAATTGAAAAGAAACCGCTCTCAAAATGTTTGATTGTAAGAGACATGCAACAGTTTTTGAAATAAAAAGCTAGAACATGTTGCTGAAGCTGAACAGCGATTAAAAATTATGCAGACAGGTTGCGGCCGAAAAAGGATCTGCGTGCCATGATAGCTCAGTTGGGAGAGCGTTAGACTGAAGATCTAAAGGTCGCCGGTTCGATCCCGGCTCGTGGCAACCTTTTTGGATTTAAAAAGCTTATACTGTTTGTTGACAATGACAGTATGCATTCGGCATAGCTCACGTTGGCCCGATCAGCGAATAGCCAATTGAAAAGAAACCGCCGCAAGATGTCTGATTGTATGTGGCATGCAACACTTTTTGAAATGAAGAGCTGGAACATGTTGCTGAAGCTGAACAGCGATTCAAAATTATGCAGACAGGTTGCAGCCGAAAAGGATCTGTGTACCATGAAATTTGGACCTGATTTCAGATAAGATTCCGAATTATGCTGGTAGAACTGACGGCAAATCTCAACGTGACATCAAACTCTTTTTTAAATGAAAATCTGGACCAGATTGCAGACAACGATTCAAAATTAGGTGGACAGTCTGCCGTTAGTAAGAGATCTGTAAGCCATGATAGCTCAGTTGGGAGATCGTTAGACTTAAGATCTAAATTTCGCCGGTTCGATCCTGGCTCGTGGCAACCTTTTTATATATAAAAAGCTTATACTGTTTGTTAACAATGACAGTGTGCATTCGGCATAGCTCACGTTGTCCCGATCAGCGAATAGCCAATTGAAAAGAAACCGCTGGCAAAATGTTTGATTGTAAGAGACATGCAACAGTTTTAGAAATGAAAAGCTGGAACATGTTGCTGAACCTGAACAGCGATTAAAAATTATGCAGACAGGTTGCGGCCGAAAAAGGATCTGCGTGCCATGATAGCTCAGTTCTGAGAGCATTAGACTGAAGATCTATAGGTCGCCGGTTCGATCCCGGCTCGTGGCAACCTCTTTGGATTTAAAAAGCTTAAACTTTTTGTTGACAATGATAATGTAAATTCGTCATACTTCACGTTGTCCCGATCAGCGAATAACCAATTGAAAAGAAACCGCTGGCAAAATGTTTGATTGTAAGAGACATGCAACAGTTTTTGAAATGAAATGCTAGAACATGTTGCTGAAGCTGAACAGCGATTAAAAATTATGCAGACAGGTTGCGGCCGAAAAAGGATCTGCGTGCCATGATAGCTCAGTTGGGAGAGCGTTAGACTGAAGATCTAAAGGTCGCCGGTTCGATCCCGGCTCGTGGCAACCTTTTTGGATTTAAAAAGCTTATACAGTTTGTTGACAATGACAGTATGCATTCGGCATAGCTCACGTTGGCCCGATCAGCGAATAGCCAATTGAAAAGAAACCGCCGCAAGATGTCAGATTGTATGTGGCATGCAACACTTTTTGAAATGAAGAGCTGGAACATGTTGCTGAAGCTGAACAGCGATTCAAAATTATGCAGACAGGTTGCAGCCGAAAAGGATCTGTGTACCATGAAATTTGGACCTGATTTCAGATAAGATTCCGAATTATGCTGGTAGAACTGACGGCAAATCTCAACGTGACATCAAACTCTTTTTTAAATGAAAATCTGGACCAGATTGCAGACAACGATTCAAAATTAGGTGGACAGTCTGCCGTTAGAAAGAGATCTGTAAGCCATGATAGCTCAGTTGGGAGAGCGTTAGACTGAAGATCTAAAGGTCGCCGGTTCGATCCCGGCTCGTGGCAACCTTTTTGGATATAAAAAGCTTATACTGTTTGTTAACAATGACAGTGTGCATTCGGCATAGCTCACGTTGGCCCGATCAGCGAATAGCCAATTGAAAAGAAACCGCTGGCAAAATGTTTGATTGTAAGAGACATGCAACACTTTATGAAATGAAAAGCTGGAACATGTTGCTGAACCTGAACAGCGATTAAAAATTATGCAGACAGGTTGCGGCCGAAAAAGGATCTGCGTGCCATGATAGCTCAGTTCTGAGAGCATTAGACTGAAGATCTAAAGGTCGCCGGTTCGATCCCGGCTCGTGGCAACCTCTTTGGATTTAAAAAGCTTAAACTTTTTGTTGACAATGATAATGTAAATTCGTCATACTTCACGTTGTCCCGATCAGCGAATAACCAATTGAAAAGAAACCGCTGGCAAAATGTTTGATTGTAAGAGACATGCAACAGTTTTTGAAATGAAATGCTAGAACATGTTGCTGAAGCTGAACAGCGATTAAAAATTATGCAGACAGGTTGCGGCCGAAAAAGGATCTGCGTGCCATGATAGCTCAGTTGGGAGAGCGTTAGACTGAAGATCGGTTCGATCCCGGCTCGTGGCAACCTTTTTGGATATAAAAAGCTTATACTGTTTGTTAACAATGACAGTATGCATTCGGCATAGCTCACGTTGGCCCGATCAGCGAATAGCCAATTGAAAAGAAACCGCTGGCAAAATGTTTGATTGTAAGAGATATGCAACAGTTTTAGAAATGAAAAGCTGGAACATGTTGCTGAAAAATTATGCAGACCGGTTGCGGCCGAAAAAGGATCTGCGTGCCATGATAGCTCAGTTGGGAGAGCGTTAGACTGAAGATCTAAAGGTCGCCGGTTCGATCCCGGCTCGTGGCAACCTCTTTGGATTTAAAAAGCTTAAACTTTTTGTTGACAATGACAGTGTGCATTCGGCATAGCTCACGTTGGCCCGATCAGCGAATAGCCAATTGAAAAGAAACCGCTGGCAAAATGTTTGATTGTAAGAGACATGCAACAGTTTTTGAAATAAAAAGCTAGAACATGTTGCTGAAGCTGAACAGCGATTAAAAATTATGCAGACAGGTTGCGGCCGAAAAAGGATCTGCGTGCCATGATAGCTCAGTTGGGAGAGCGTTAGACTGAAGATCTAAAGGTCGCCGGTTCGATCCCGGCTCGTGGCAACCTTTTTGGATTTAAAAAGCTTATACTGTTTGTTGACAATGACAGTATGCATTCGGCATAGCTCACGTTGGCCCGATCAGCGAATAGCCAATTGAAAAGAAACCGCCGCAAGATGTCTGATTGTATGTGGCATGCAACACTTTTTGAAATGAAGAGCTGGAACATGTTGCTGAAGCTGAACAGCGATTCAAAATTATGCAGACAGGTTGCAGCCGAAAAGGATCTGTGTACCATGAAATTTGGACCTGATTTCAGATAAGATTCCGAATTATGCTGGTAGAACTGACGGCAAATCTCAACGTGACATCAAACTCTTTTTTAAATGAAAATCTGGACCAGATTGCAGACAACGATTCAAAATTAGGTGGACAGTCTGCCGTTAGTAAGAGATCTGTAAGCCATGATAGCTCAGTTGGGAGATCGTTAGACTGAAGATCTAAATTTCGCCGGTTCGATCCTGGCTCGTGGCAACCTTTTTATATAAAAAGCTTATACTGTTTGTTAACAATGACAGTGTGCATTCGGCATAGCTCACGTTGCCCGATCAGCGAATAGCCAATTGAAAAGAAACCGCTGGCAAAATGTTTGATTGTAAGAGACATGCAACAGTTTTAGAAATGAAAAGCTGGAACATGTTGCTGAACCTGAACAGCGATTAAAAATTATGCAGACAGGTTGCGGCCGAAAAAGGATCTGCGTGCCATGATAGCTCAGTTCTGAGAGCATTAGACTGAAGATCTAAAGGTCGCCGGTTCGATCCCGGCTCGTGGCAACCTCTTTGGATTTAAAAAGCTTAAACTTTTTGTTGACAATGATAATGTAAATTCGTCATACTTCACGTTGTCCCGATCAGCGAATAACCAATTGAAAAGAAACCGCTGGCAAAATGTTTGATTGTAAGAGACATGCAACAGTTTTTGAAATGAAATGCTAGAACATGTTGCTGAAGCTGAACAGCGATTAAAAATTATGCAGACAGGTTGCGGCCGAAAAAGGATCTGCGTGCCATGATAGCTCAGTTGGGAGAGCGTTAGACTGAAGATCTAAAGGTCGCCGGTTCGATCCCGGCTCGTGGCAACCTTTTTGGATTTAAAAAGCTTATACTGTTTGTTGACAATGACAGTATGCATTCGGCATAGCTCACGTTGGCCCGATCAGCGAATAGCCAATTGAAAAGAAACCGCCGCAAGATGTCAGATTGTATGTGGCATGCAACACTTTTTGAAATGAAGAGCTGGAACATGTTGCTGAAGCTGAACAGCGATTCAAAATTATGCAGACAGGTTGCAGCCGAAAAGGATCTGTGTACCATGAAATTTGGACCTGATTTCAGATAAGATTCCGAATTATGCTGGTAGAACTGACGGCAAATCTCAACGTGACATCAAACTCTTTTTTAAATGAAAATCTGGACCAGATTGCAGACAACGATTCAAAATTAGGTGGACAGTCTGCCGTTAGAAAGAGATCTGTAAGCCATGATAGCTCAGTTGGGAGAGCGTTAGACTGAAGATCTAAAGGTCGCCGGTTCGATCCCGGCTCGTGGCAACCTTTTTGGATTTAAAAAGCTTATACTGTTTGTTGACAATGACAGTGTGCATTCGGCATAGCTCACGTTGGCCCGATCAGCGAATAGCCAATTGAAAAGAAACCGCCGCAAGATGTCTGATTGTATGTGGCATGCAACACTTTTTGAAATGAAGAGCTGGAACATGTTGCTGAAGCTGAACAGCGATTCAAAATTATGCAGACAGGTTGCAGCCGAAAAGGATCTGTGTACCATGAAATTTGGACCTGATTTCAGATAAGATTCCGAATTATGCTGGTAGAACTGACGGCAAATCTCAACGTGACATCAAACTCTTTTTTAAATGAAAATCTGGACCAGATTGCAGACAACGATTCAAAATTAGGTGGACAGTCTGCCGTTAGTAAGAGATCTGTAAGCCATGATAGCTCAGTTGGGAGATCGTTAGACTTGAAGATCTAAATTTCGCCGGTTCGATCCTGGCTCGTGGCAACCTTTTTATATATAAAAAGCTTATACTGTTTGTTAACAATGACAGTGTGCATTCGGCATAGCTCACGTTGGCCCGATCAGCGAATAGCCAATTGAAAAGAAACCGCTGGCAAAATGTTTGATTGTAAGAGACATGCAACAGTTTTAGAAATGAAAAGCTGGAACATGTTGCTGAACCTGAACAGCGATTAAAAATTATGCAGACAGGTTGCGGCCGAAAAAGGATCTGCGTGCCATGATAGCTCAGTTCTGAGAGCATTAGACTGAAGATCTATAGGTCGCCGGTTCGATCCCGGCTCGTGGCAACCTCTTTGGATTTAAAAAGCTTAAACTTTTTGTTGACAATGATAATGTAAATTCGTCATACTTCACGTTGGCCCGATCAGCGAATAACCAATTGAAAAGAAACCGCTGGCAAAATGTTTGATTGTAAGAGACATGCAACAGTTTTTGAAATGAAATGCTAGAACATGTTGCTGAAGCTGAACAGCGATTAAAAATTATGCAGACAGGTTGCGGCCGAAAAAGGATCTGCGTGCCATGATAGCTCAGTTGGGAGAGCGTTAGACTGAAGATCTAAAGGTCGCCGGTTCGATCCCGGCTCGTGGCAACCTTTTTGGATTTAAAAAGCTTATACTGTTTGTTGACAATGACAGTATGCATTCGGCATAGCTCACGTTGGCCCGATCAGCGAATAGCCAATTGAAAAGAAACCGCCGCAAGATGTCTGATTGTATGTGGCATGCAACACTTTTTGAAATGAAGAGCTGGAACATGTTGCTGAAGCTGAACAGCGATTCAAAATTATGCAGACAGGTTGCAGCCGAAAAGGATCTGTGTACCATGAAATTTGGACCTGATTTCAGATAAGATTCCGAATTATGCTGGTAGAACTGACGGCAAATCTCAACGTGACATCAAACTCTTTTTTAAATGAAAATCTGGACCAGATTGCAGACAACGATTCAAAATTAGGTGGACAGTCTGCCGTTAGTAAGAGATCTGTAAGCCATGATAGCTCAGTTGGGAGATCGTTAGACTGAAGATCTAAATTTCGCCGGTTCGATCCTGGCTCGTGGCAACCTTTTTTATATAAAAAGCTTATACTGTTTGTTAACAATGACAGTGTGCATTCGGCATAGCTCACGTTGCCCGATCAGCGAATAGCCAATTGAAAAGAAACCGCTGGCAAAATGTTTGATTGTAAGAGACATGCAACAGTTTTAGAAATGAAAAGCTGGAACATGTTGCTGAACCTGAACAGCGATTAAAAATTATGCAGACAGGTTGCGGCCGAAAAAGGATCTGCGTGCCATGATAGCTCAGTTCTGAGAGCATTAGACTGAAGATCTATAGGTCGCCGGTTCGATCCCGGCTCGTGGCAACCTCTTTGGATTTAAAAAGCTTAAACTTTTTGTTGACAATGATGATGTAAATTCGTCATACTTCACGTTGTCCCGATCAGCGAATAACCAATTGAAAAGAAACCGCTGGCAAAATGTTTGATTGTAAGAGACATGCAACAGTTTTTGAAATGAAATGCTAGAACATGTTGCTGAAGCTGAACAGCGATTAAAAATTATGCAGACAGGTTGCGGCCGAAAAAGGATCTGCGTGCCATGATAGCTCAGTTGGGAGAGCGTTAGACTGAAGATCTAAAGGTCGCCGGTTCGATCCCGGCTCGTGGCAACCTTTTTGGATTTAAAAAGCTTATACAGTTTGTTGACAATGACAGTATGCATTCGGCATAGCTCACGTTGGCCCGATCAGCGAATAGCCAATTGAAAAGAAACCGCCGCAAGATGTCAGATTGTATGTGGCATGCAACACTTTTTGAAATGAAGAGCTGGAACATGTTGCTGAAGCTGAACAGCGATTCAAAATTATGCAGACAGGTTGCAGCCGAAAAGGATCTGTGTACCATGAAATTTGGACCTGATTTCAGATAAGATTCCGAATTATGCTGGTAGAACTGACGGCAAATCTCAACGTGACATCAAACTCTTTTTTAAATGAAAATCTGGACCAGATTGCAGACAACGATTCAAAATTAGGTGGACAGTCTGCCGTTAGAAAGAGATCTGTAAGCCATGATAGCTCAGTTGGGAGAGCGTTAGACTGAAGATCTAAAGGTCGCCGGTTCGATCCCGGCTCGTGGCAACCTTTTTGGATATAAAAAGCTTATACTGTTTGTTAACAATGACAGTGTGCATTCGGCATAGCTCACGTTGGCCCGATCAGCGAATAGCCAATTGAAAAGAAACCGCTGGCAAAATGTTTGATTGTAAGAGACATGCAACACTTTATGAAATGAAGAGCTGGAACATGTTGCTGAACCTGAACAGCGATTAAAAATTATGCAGACAGGTTGCGGCCGAAAAAGGATCTGTGTACCATGAAATTTGGACCTGATTTCAGATAAGATTCCGAATTATGCTGGTAGAACTGACGGCAAGACTCAACGTGACATCAAACTCTTTTTTAAATGAAAATCTGGACCAGATTGCAGACAACGATTCAAAATTAGGTGGACAGTCTGCCGTTAGTAAGAGATCTGTAAGCCATGATAGCTCAGTTGGGAGATCGTTAGACTTAAGATCTAAATTTCGCCGGTTCGATCCTGGCTCGTGGCAACCTTTTTATATATAAAAAGCTTATACTGTTTGTTAACAATGACAGTGTGCATTCGGCATAGCTCACGTTGTCCCGATCAGCGAATAGCCAATTGAAAAGAAACCGCTGGCAAAATGTTTGATTGTAAGAGACATGCAACAGTTTTAGAAATGAAAAGCTGGAACATGTTGCTGAACCTGAACAGCGATTAAAAATTATGCAGACAGGTTGCGGCCGAAAAAGGATCTGCGTGCCATGATAGCTCAGTTCTGAGAGCATTAGACTGAAGATCTATAGGTCGCCGGTTCGATCCCGGCTCGTGGCAACCTCTTTGGATTTAAAAAGCTTAAACTTTTTGTTGACAATGATAATGTAAATTCGTCATACTTCACGTTGTCCCGATCAGCGAATAACCAATTGAAAAGAAACCGCTGGCAAAATGTTTGATTGTAAGAGACATGCAACAGTTTTTGAAATGAAATGCTAGAACATGTTGCTGAAGCTGAACAGCGATTAAAAATTATGCAGACAGGTTGCGGCCGAAAAAGGATCTGCGTGCCATGATAGCTCAGTTGGGAGAGCGTTAGACTGAAGATCTAAAGGTCGCCGGTTCGATCCCGGCTCGTGGCAACCTTTTTGGATTTAAAAAGCTTATACAGTTTGTTGACAATGACAGTATGCATTCGGCATAGCTCACGTTGGCCCGATCAGCGAATAGCCAATTGAAAAGAAACCGCCGCAAGATGTCAGATTGTATGTGGCATGCAACACTTTTTGAAATGAAGAGCTGGAACATGTTGCTGAAGCTGAACAGCGATTCAAAATTATGCAGACAGGTTGCAGCCGAAAAGGATCTGTGTACCATGAAATTTGGACCTGATTTCAGATAAGATTCCGAATTATGCTGGTAGAACTGACGGCAAATCTCAACGTGACATCAAACTCTTTTTTAAATGAAAATCTGGACCAGATTGCAGACAACGATTCAAAATTAGGTGGACAGTCTGCCGTTAGAAAGAGATCTGTAAGCCATGATAGCTCAGTTGGGAGAGCGTTAGACTGAAGATCTAAAGGACGCCGGTTCGATCCCGGCTCGTGGCAACCTTTTTGGATATAAAAAGCTTATACTGTTTGTTAACAATGACAGTGTGCATTCGGCATAGCTCACGTTGGCCCGATCAGCGAATAGCCAATTGAAAAGAAACCGCTGGCAAAATGTTTGATTGTAAGAGACATGCAACACTTTATGAAATGAAAAGCTGGAACATGTTGCTGAACCTGAACAGCGATAAAAAATTATGCAGACAGGTTGCGGCCGAAAAAGGATCTGCGTGCCATGATAGCTCAGTTCTGAGAGCATTAGACTGAAGATCTATAGGTCGCCGGTTCGATCCCGGCTCGTGGCAACCTCTTTGGATTTAAAAAGCTTAAACTTTTTGTTGACAATGATAATGTAAATTCGTCATACTTCACGTTGTCCCGATCAGCGAATAACCAATTGAAAAGAAACCGCTGGCAAAATGTTTGATTGTAAGAGACATGCAACAGTTTTTGAAATGAAATGCTAGAACATGTTGCTGAAGCTGAACAGCGATTAAAAATTATGCAGACAGGTTGCGGCCGAAAAAGGATCTGCGTGCCATGATAGCTCAGTTGGGAGAGCGTTAGACTGAAGATCTAAAGGTCGCCGGTTCGATCCCGGCTCGTGGCAACCTTTTTGGATTTAAAAAGCTTATACAGTTTGTTGACAATGACAGTATGCATTCGGCATAGCTCACGTTGGCCCGATCAGCGAATAGCCAATTGAAAAGAAACCGCCGCAAGATGTCAGATTGTATGTGGCATGCAACACTTTTTGAAATGAAGAGCTGGAACATGTTGCTGAAGCTGAACAGCGATTCAAAATTATGCAGACAGGTTGCAGCCGAAAAGGATCTGTGTACCATGAAATTTGGACCTGATTTCAGATAAGATTCCGAATTATGCTGGTAGAACTGACGGCAAATCTCAACGTGACATCAAACTCTTTTTTAAATGAAAATCTGGACCAGATTGCAGACAACGATTCAAAATTAGGTGGACAGTCTGCCGTTAGAAAGAGATCTGTAAGCCATGATAGCTCAGTTGGGAGAGCGTTAGACTGAAGATCTAAAGGTCGCCGGTTCGATCATTGCTCGTGGCAACCTTTTTGGATATAAAAAGCTTATACTGTTTGTTAACAATGACAGTGTGCATTCGGCATAGCTCACGTTGGCCCGATCAGCGAATAGCCAATTGAAAAGAAACCGCTGGCAAAATGTTTGATTGTAAGAGACATGCAACACTTTATGAAATGAAAAGCTGGAACATGTTGCTGAAGCTGAACAGCGATTCAAAATTATGCAGACAGGTTGCGGCCGAAAAAGGATCTGCGTGCCATGATAGCTCAGTTCTGAGAGCATTAGACTGAAGATCTAAAGGTCGCCGGTTCGATCCCGGCTCGTGGCAACCTCTTTGGATTTAAAAAGCTTAAACTTTTTGTTGACAATGATAATGTAAATTCGTCATACTTCACGTTGGCCCGATCAGCGAATAACCAATTGAAAAGAAACCGCTGGCAAAATGTTTGATTGTAAGAGACATGCAACAGTTTTTGAAATGAAAAGCTGGAACATGTTGCTGAAGCTGAACAGCGATTAAAAATTATGCAGACAGGTTGCGGCCGAAAAAGGATCTGCGTGCCATGATAGCTCAGTTGGGAGAGCGTTAGACTGAAGATCGGTTCGATCCCGGCTCGTGGCAACCTTTTTGGATATAAAAAGCTTATACTGTTTGTTAACAATGACAGTGTGCATTCGGCATAGCTCACGTTGGCCCGATCAGCGAATAGCCAATTGAAAAGAAACCGCTGGCAAAATGTTTGATTGTAAGAGACATGCAACAGTTTTAGAAATGAAAAGCTGGAACATGTTGCTGAAGCTGAACAGCGATTAAAAATTATGCAGACCGGTTGCGGCCGAAAAAGGATCTGCGTGCCATGATAGCTCAGTTGGGAGAGCGTTAGACTGAAGATCTAAAGGTCGCCGGTTCGATCCCGGCTCGTGGCAACCTCTTTGGATTTAAAAAGCTTAAACTTTTTGTTGACAATGACAGTGTGCATTCGGCATAGCTCACGTTGGCCCGATCAGCGAATAGCCAATTGAAAAGAAACCGCTGGCAAAATGTTTGATTGTAAGAGACATGCAACAGTTTTAGAAATGAAAAGCTGGAACATGTTGCTGAAGCTGAACAGCGATTAAAAATTATGCAGACAGGTTGCGGCCGAAAAAGGATCTGCGTGCCATGATAGCTCAGTTCTGAGAGCGTTAGACTGAAGATCTAAAGGTCGCCGGTTCGATCCCGGCTCGTGGCAACCTCTTTGGATTTAAAAAGCTTAAACTTTTTGTTGACAATGACAATGTGCATTCGGCATACTTCACGTTGGCCCGATCAGCGAATAGCCAATTGAAAAGAAACCGCTGGCAAAATGTTTGATTGTAAGAGACATGCAACAGTTTTTGAAATGAAAAGCTGGAACATGTTGCTGAAGCTGAACAGCGATTAAAAATTATGCAGACAGGTTGCGGCCGAAAAAGGATCTGCGTGCCATGATAGCTCAGTTGGGAGAGCGTTAGACTGAAGATCGGTTCGATCCCGGCTCGTGGCAACCTTTTTGGATATAAAAAGCTTATACTGTTTGTTAACAATGACAGTATGCATTCGGCATAGCTCACGTTGGCCCGATCAGCGAATAGCCAATTGAAAAGAAACCGCTGGCAAAATGTTTGATTGTAAGAGATATGCAACAGTTTTAGAAATGAAAAGCTGGAACATGTTGCTGAAAAATTATGCAGACCGGTTGCGGCCGAAAAAGGATCTGCGTGCCATGATAGCTCAGTTGGGAGAGCGTTAGACTGAAGATCTAAAGGTCGCCGGTTCGATCCCGGCTCGTGGCAACCTTTTTGGATTTAAAAAGCTTATACTTTTGTTGACAATGACAGTGTGCATTCGGCATAGCTCACGTTGGCCCGATCAGCGAATAGCCAATTGAAAAGAAACCGCTGGCAAAATGTTTGATTGTAAGAGACATGCAACAGTTTTTGAAATGAAGAGCTGGAACATGTTGCTGAAGCTGAACAGCGATTCAAAATTATGCAGACAGGTTGCAGCCGAAAAGGATCTGTGTACCATGAAATTTGGACCTGATTTCAGATAAGATTCCGAATTATGCTGGTAGAACTGACGGCAAATCTCAACGTGACATCAAACTCTTTTTTAAATGAAAATCTGGACCAGATTGCAGACAACGATTCAAAATTAGGTGGACAGTCTGCCGTTAGTAAGAGATCTGTAAGCCATGATAGCTCAGTTGGGAGATCGTTAGACTTAAGATCTAAATTTCGCCGGTTCGATCCTGGCTCGTGGCAACCTTTTTATATATAAAAAGCTTATACTGTTTGTTAACAATGACAGTGTGCATTCGGCATAGCTCACGTTGTCCCGATCAGCGAATAGCCAATTGAAAAGAAACCGCTGGCAAAATGTTTGATTGTAAGAGACATGCAACAGTTTTAGAAATGAAAAGCTGGAACATGTTGCTGAACCTGAACAGCGATTAAAAATTATGCAGACAGGTTGCGGCCGAAAAAGGATCTGCGTGCCATGATAGCTCAGTTCTGAGAGCATTAGACTGAAGATCTATAGGTCGCCGGTTCGATCCCGGCTCGTGGCAACCTCTTTGGATTTAAAAAGCTTAAACTTTTTGTTGACAATGATAATGTAAATTCGTCATACTTCACGTTGTCCCGATCAGCGAATAACCAATTGAAAAGAAACCGCTGGCAAAATGTTTGATTGTAAGAGACATGCAACAGTTTTTGAAATGAAATGCTAGAACATGTTGCTGAAGCTGAACAGCGATTAAAAATTATGCAGACAGGTTGCGGCCGAAAAAGGATCTGCGTGCCATGATAGCTCAGTTGGGAGAGCGTTAGACTGAAGATCTAAAGGTCGCCGGTTCGATCCCGGCTCGTGGCAACCTTTTTGGATTTAAAAAGCTTATACAGTTTGTTGACAATGACAGTATGCATTCGGCATAGCTCACGTTGGCCCGATCAGCGAATAGCCAATTGAAAAGAAACCGCCGCAAGATGTCAGATTGTATGTGGCATGCAACACTTTTTGAAATGAAGAGCTGGAACATGTTGCTGAAGCTGAACAGCGATTCAAAATTATGCAGACAGGTTGCAGCCGAAAAGGATCTGTGTACCATGAAATTTGGACCTGATTTCAGATAAGATTCCGAATTATGCTGGTAGAACTGACGGCAAATCTCAACGTGACATCAAACTCTTTTTTAAATGAAAATCTGGACCAGATTGCAGACAACGATTCAAAATTAGGTGGACAGTCTGCCGTTAGAAAGAGATCTGTAAGCCATGATAGCTCAGTTGGGAGAGCGTTAGACTGAAGATCTAAAGGTCGCCGGTTCGATCCCGGCTCGTGGCAACCTTTTTGGATATAAAAAGCTTATACTGTTTGTTAACAATGACAGTGTGCATTCGGCATAGCTCACGTTGGCCCGATCAGCGAATAGCCAATTGAAAAGAAACCGCTGGCAAAATGTTTGATTGTAAGAGACATGCAACACTTTATGAAATGAAAAGCTGGAACATGTTGCTGAACCTGAACAGCGATAAAAAATTATGCAGACAGGTTGCGGCCGAAAAAGGATCTGCGTGCCATGATAGCTCAGTTCTGAGAGCATTAGACTGAAGATCTATAGGTCGCCGGTTCGATCCCGGCTCGTGGCAACCTCTTTGGATTTAAAAAGCTTAAACTTTTTGTTGACAATGATAATGTAAATTCGTCATACTTCACGTTGTCCCGATCAGCGAATAACCAATTGAAAAGAAACCGCTGGCAAAATGTTTGATTGTAAGAGACATGCAACAGTTTTTGAAATGAAATGCTAGAACATGTTGCTGAAGCTGAACAGCGATTAAAAATTATGCAGACAGGTTGCGGCCGAAAAAGGATCTGCGTGCCATGATAGCTCAGTTGGGAGAGCGTTAGACTGAAGATCTAAAGGTCGCCGGTTCGATCCCGGCTCGTGGCAACCTTTTTGGATTTAAAAAGCTTATACAGTTTGTTGACAATGACAGTATGCATTCGGCATAGCTCACGTTGGCCCGATCAGCGAATAGCCAATTGAAAAGAAACCGCCGCAAGATGTCAGATTGTATGTGGCATGCAACACTTTTTGAAATGAAGAGCTGGATCATGTTGCTGAAGCTGAACAGCGATTCAAAATTATGCAGACAGGTTGCAGCCGAAAAGGATCTGTGTACCATGAAATTTGGACCTGATTTCAGATAAGATTCCGAATTATGCTGGTAGAACTGACGGCAAATCTCAACGTGACATCAAACTCTTTTTTAAATGAAAATCTGGACCAGATTGCAGACAACGATTCAAAATTAGGTGGACAGTCTGCCGTTAGAAAGAGATCTGTAAGCCATGATAGCTCAGTTGGGAGAGCGTTAGACTGAAGATCTAAAGGTCGCCGGTTCGATCCCGGCTCGTGGCAACCTTTTTGGATATAAAAAGCATATACTGTTTGTTAACAATGACTGTTTGTGCATAACAATGACGGCATAGCTCACGTTGGCCCGATCAGCGAATAGCCAATTGAAAAGAAACCGCTGGCAAAATGTTTGATTGTAAGAGACATGCAACACTTTATGAAATGAAAAGCTGGAACATGTTGCTGAAGCTGAACAGCGATTCAAAATTATGCAGACAGGTTGCGGCCGAAAAAGGATCTGCGTGCCATGATAGCTCAGTTGGGAGAGCGTTAGACTGAAGATCGGTTCGATCCCGGCTCGTGGCAACCTTTTTGGATATAAAAAGCTTATACTGTTTGTTAACAATGACAGTATGCATTCGGCATAGCTCACGTTGGCCCGATCAGCGAATAGCCAATTGAAAAGAAACCGCTGGCAAAATGTTTGATTGTAAGAGACATGCAACAGTTTTAGAAATGAAAAGCTGGAACATGTTGCTGAAGCTGAACAGCGATTAAAAATTATGCAGACCGGTTGCGGCCGAAAAAGGATCTGCGTGCCATGATAGCTCAGTTGGGAGAGCGTTAGACTGAAGATCTAAAGGTCGCCGGTTCGATCCCGGCTCGTGGCAACCTCTTTGAATTTAAAAAGCTTAAACTTTTTGTTGACAATGACAGTGTGCATTCGGCATAGCTCACGTTGGCCCGATCAGCGAATAGCCAATTGAAAAGAAACCGCTGGCAAAATGTTTGATTGTAAGAGACATGCAACAGTTTTAGAAATGAAAAGCTGGAACATGTTGCTGAACCTGAACAGCGATTAAAAATTATGCAGACAGGTTGCGGCCGAAAAAGGATCTGCGTGCCATGATAGCTCAGTTCTGAGAGCATTAGACTGAAGATCAAAAGGTCGCCGGTTCGATCCCGGCTCGTGGCAACCTCTTTGGATTTAAAAAGCTTAAACTTTTTGTTGACAATGATAATGTAAATTCGTCATACTTCACGTTGGCCCGATCAGCGAATAACCAATTGAAAAGAAACCGCTGGCAAAATGTTTGATTGTAAGAGACATGCAACAGTTTTTGAAATGAAAAGCTGGAACATGTTGCTGAAGCTGAACAGCGATTAAAAATTATGCAGACCGGTTGCGGCCGAAAAAGGATCTGCGTGCCATGATAGCTCAGTTGGGAGAGCGTTAGACTGAAGATCGGTTCGATCCCGGCTCGTGGCAACCTTTTTGGATATAAAAAGCTTATACTGTTTGTTAACAATGACAGTATGCATTCGGCATAGCTCACGTTGGCCCGATCAGCGAATAGCCAATTGAAAAGAAACCGCTGGCAAAATGTTTGATTGTAAGAGATATGCAACAGTTTTAGAAATGAAAAGCTGGAACATGTTGCTGAAAAATTATGCAGACCGGTTGCGGCCGAAAAAGGATCTGCGTGCCATGATAGCTCAGTTGGGAGAGCGTTAGACTGAAGATCTAAAGGTCGCCGGTTCGATCCCGGCTCGTGGCAACCTCTTTGGATTTAAAAAGCTTAAACTTTTTGTTGACAATGACAGTGTGCATTCGGCATAGCTCACGTTGGCCCGATCAGCGAATAGCCAATTGAAAAGAAACCGCTCTCAAAATGTTTGATTGTAAGAGACATGCAACAGTTTTTGAAATAAAAAGCTAGAACATGTTGCTGAAGCTGAACAGCGATTAAAAATTATGCAGACAGGTTGCGGCCGAAAAAGGATCTGCGTGCCATGATAGCTCAGTTGGGAGAGCGTTAGACTGAAGATCTAAAGGTCGCCGGTTCGATCCCGGCTCGTGGCAACCTTTTTGGATATAAAAAGCTTATACTGTTTGTTAACAATGACAGTGTGCATTCGGCATAGCTCACGTTGGCCCGATCAGCGAATAGCCAATTGAAAAGAAACCGCCGCAAGATGTCTGATTGTATGTGGCATGCAACACTTTTTGAAATGAAGAGCTGGAACATGTTGCTGAAGCTGAACAGCGATTCAAAATTATGCAGACAAGTTGCAGCCGAAAAGGATCTGTGTACCATGAAATTTGGACCTGATTTCAGATAAGATTCCGAATTATGCTGGTAGAACTGACGGCAAATCTCAACGTGACATCAAACTCTTTTTTAAATGAAAATCTGGACCAGATTGCAGACAACGATTCAAAATTAGGTGGACAGTCTGCCGTTAGTAAGAGATCTGTAAGCCATGATAGCTCAGTTGGGAGATCGTTAGACTTAAGATCTAAATTTCGCCGGTTCGATCCTGGCTCGTGGCAACCTTTTTTATATAAAAAGCTTATACTGTTTGTTAACAATGACAGTGTGCATTCGGCATAGCTCACGTTGTCCCGATCAGCGAATAGCCAATTGAAAAGAAACCGCTGGCAAAATGTTTGATTGTAAGAGACATGCAACAGTTTTAGAAATGAAAAGCTGGAACATGTTGCTGAACCTGAACAGCGATTAAAAATTATGCAGACAGGTTGCGGCCGAAAAAGGATCTGCGTGCCATGATAGCTCAGTTCTGAGAGCATTAGACTGAAGATCTATAGGTCGCCGGTTCGATCCCGGCTCGTGGCAACCTCTTTGGATTTAAAAAGCTTAAACTTTTTGTTGACAATGATAATGTAAATTCGTCATACTTCACGTTGTCCCGATCAGCGAATAACCAATTGAAAAGAAACCGCTGGCAAAATGTTTGATTGTAAGAGACATTCAACAGTTTTTGAAATGAAATGCTAGAACATGTTGCTGAAGCTGAACAGCGATTAAAAATTATGCAGACAGGTTGCGGCCGAAAAAGGATCTGCGTGCCATGATAGCTCAGTTGGGAGAGCGTTAGACTGAAGATCTAAAGGTCGCCGGTTCGATCCCGGCTCGTGGCAACCTTTTTGGATATAAAAAGCTTATACTGTTTGTTAACAATGACAGTGTGCATTCGGCATAGCTCACGTTGGCCCGATCAGCGAATAGCCAATTGAAAAGAAACCGCTGGCAAAATGTTTGATTGTAAGAGACATGCAACACTTTTTGAAATGAAAAGCTGGAACATGTTGCTGAAGCTGAACAGCGATTCAAAATTATGCAGAAAGGTTGCGGCCGAAAAAGGATCTGCATGCCATGATAGCTCAGTTCTGAGAGCATTAGACTGAAGATCTAAAGGTCGCCGGTTCGATCCCGGCTCGTGGCAACCTCTTTGGATTTAAAAAGCTTAAACTTTTTGTTGACAATGATAATGTAAATTCGTCATACTTCACGTTGCCCGATCAGCGAATAACCAATTGAAAAGAAACCGCTGGCAAAATGTTTGATTGTAAGAGACATGCAACAGTTTTTGAAATGAAATGCTGGAACATGTTGCTGAAGCTGAACAGCGATTAAAAATTATGCAGACAGGTTGCGGCCGAAAAAGGATCTGCGTGCCATGATAGCTCAGTTGGGAGAGCGTTAGACTGAAGATCTAAAGGTCGCCGGTTCGATCCCGGCTCGTGGCAACCTTTTTGGATATAAAAAGCTTATACTGTTTGTTAACAATGACAGTGTGCATTCGGCATAGCTCACGTTGGCCCGATCAGCGAATAGCCAATTGAAAAGAAACCGCTGGCAAAATGTTTGATTGTAAGAGACATGCAACACTTTTTGAAATGAAAAGCTGGAACATGTTGCTGAAGCTGAACAGCGATTCAAAATTATGCAGAAAGGTTGCGGCCGAAAAAGGATCTGCATGCCATGATAGCTCAGTTGGGAGAGCGTTAGACTGAAGATCTAAAGGTCGCCGGTTCGATCCCGGCTCGTGGCAACCTTTTTGGAATTAAAAAGCTTATACTGTTTGTTGACAATGACAGTGTGCATTCGGCATAGCTCACGTTGGCCCGATCAGCGAATAGCCAATTGAAAAGAAACCGCCGCAAGATGTCTGATTGTATGTGGCATGCAACACTTTTTGAAATGAAGAGCTGGAACATGTTGCTGAAGCTGAACAGCGATTCAAAATTATGCAGACAGGTTGCAGCCGAAAAGGATCTGTGTACCATGAAATTTGGACCTGATTTCAGATAAGATTCCGAATTATGCTGGTAGAACTGACGGCAAATCTCAACGTGACATCAAACTCTTTTTGAAATGAAAATCTGGAGCTGATTGCAGACAACGATTCAAAATTAGGTGGACAGTCTGCCGTTAGAAAGAGATCTGTAAGCCATGATAGCTCAGTTGGGAGAGCGTTAGACTGAAGATCTAAAGGTCGCCGGTTCGATCCCGGCTCGTGGCAACCTTTTTGGATATAAAAAGCTTATACTGTTTGTTAACAATGACAGTGTGCATTCGGCATAGCTCACGTTGGCCCGATCAGCGAATAGCCAATTGAAAAGAAACCGCTGGCAAAATGTTTGATTGTAAGAGACATGCAACAGTTTTAGAAATGAAAAGCTGGAACATGTTGCTGAAGCTGAACAGCGATTAAAAATTATGCAGACCGGTTGCGCCCGAAAAAGGATCTGCGTGCCATGATAGCTCAGTTCTGAGAGCGTTAGACTGAAGATCTAAAGGTCGCCGGTTCGATCCCGGCTCGTGGCAACCTCTTTGGATTTAAAAAGCTTAAACTTTTTGTTGACAATGATAATGTAAATTCGTCATACTTCACGTTGGCCCGATCAGCGAATAACCAATTGAAAAGAAACCGCTGGCAAAATGTTTGATTGTAAGAGACATGCAACAGTTTTTGAAATGAAATGCTAGAACATGTTGCTGAAGCTGAACAGCGATTAAAAATTATGCAGACAGGTTGCGGCCGAAAAAGGATCTGCGTGCCATGATAGCTCAGTTGGGAGAGCGTTAGACTGAAGATCTAAAGGTCGCCGGTTCGATCCCGGCTCGTGGCAACCTCTTTGGATTTAAAAAGCTTAAACTTTTTGTTGACAATGACAGTGTGCATTCGGCATAGCTCACGTTGGCCCGATCAGCGAATAGCCAATTGAAAAGAAACCGCTCTCAAAATGTTTGATTGTAAGAGACATGCAACAGTTTTTGAAATGAAAAGCTAGAACATGTTGCTGAAGCTGAACAGCGATTAAAAATTATGCAGACAGGTTGCGGCCGAAAAAGGATCTGCGTGCCATGATAGCTCAGTTGGGAGAGCGTTAGACTGAAGATCTAAAGGTCGCCGGTTCGATCCCGGCTCGTGGCAACCTTTTTGGATTTAAAAAGCTTATACTGTTTGTTGACAATGACAGTATGCATTCGGCATAGCTCACGTTGGCCCGATCAGCGAATAGCCAATTGAAAAGAAACCGCCGCAAGATGTCTGATTGTATGTGGCATGCAACACTTTTTGAAATGAAGAGCTGGAACATGTTGCTGAAGCTGAACAGCGATTCAAAATTATGCAGACAGGTTGCAGCCGAAAAGGATCTGTGTACCATGAAATTTGGACCTGATTTCAGATAAGATTCCGAATTATGCTGGTAGAACTGACGGCAAATCTCAACGTGACATCAAACTCTTTTTTAAATGAAAATCTGGACCAGATTGCAGACAACGATTCAAAATTAGGTGGACAGTCTGCCGTTAGTAAGAGATCTGTAAGCCATGATAGCTCAGTTGGGAGATCGTTAGACTTAAGATCTAAATTTCGCCGGTTCGATCCTGGCTCGTGGCAACCTTTTTGGATATAAAAAGCTTATACTGTTTGTTAACAATGACAGTGTGCATTCGGCATAGCTCACGTTGTCCCGATCAGCGAATAGCCAATTGAAAAGAAACCGCTGGCAAAATGTTTGATTGTAAGAGACATGCAACAGTTTTAGAAATGAAAAGCTGGAACATGTTGCTGAACCTGAACAGCGATTAAAAATTATGCAGACAGGTTGCGGCCGAAAAAGGATCTGCGTGCCATGATAGCTCAGTTGGGAGAGCGTTAGACTGAAGATCTAAAGGTCGCCGGTTCGATCCCGGCTCGTGGCAACCTTTTTGGATATAAAAAGCTTATACTGTTTGTTAACAATGACAGCGTGCATTCGGCATAGCTCACGTTGGCCCGATCAGCGAATAGCCAATTGAAAAGAAACCGCTGGCAAAATGTTTGATTGTAAGAGACATGCAACAGTTTTAGAAATGAAAAACTGGAACATGTTGCTGAAGCTGAACAGCGATAAAAAATTATGCAGACCGGTTGCGGCCGAAAAAGGATCTGCGTGCCATGATAGCTCAGTTGGGAGAGCGTTAGACTGAAGATCTAAAGGTCGCCGGTTCGATCCCGGCTCGTGGCAACCTTTTTGGATATAAAAAGCTTATACTGTTTGTTAACAATGACAGTGTGCATTCGGCATAGCTCACGTTGGCCCGATCAGCGAATAGCCAATTGAAAAGAAACCGCTGGCAAAATGTTTGATTGTAAGAGACATGCAACACTTTTTGAAATGAAAAGCTGGAACATGTTGCTGAAGCTGAACAGCGATTCAAAATTATGCAGAAAGGTTGCGGCCGAAAAAGGATCTGCATGCCATGATAGCTCAGTTGGGAGAGCGTTAGACTGAAGATCTAAAGGTCGCCGGTTCGATCCCGGCTCGTGGCAACCTTTTTGGAATTAAAAAGCTTATACTGTTTGTTGACAATGACAGTGTGCATTCGGCATAGCTCACGTTGGCCCGATCAGCGAATAGCCAATTGAAAAGAAACCGCCGCAAGATGTCTGATTGTATGTGGCATGCAACACTTTTTGAAATGAAGAGCTGGAACATGTTGCTGAAGCTGAACAGCGATTCAAAATTATGCAGACAGGTTGCAGCCGAAAAGGATCTGTGTACCATGAAATTTGGACCTGATTTCAGATAAGATTCCGAATTATGCTGGTAGAACTGACGGCAAATCTCAACGTGACATCAAACTCTTTTTGAAATGAAAATCTGGAGCTGATTGCAGACAACGATTCAAAATTAGGTGGACAGTCTGCCGTTAGAAAGAGATCTGTAAGCCATGATAGCTCAGTTGGGAGAGCGTTAGACTGAAGATCTAAAGGTCGCCGGTTCGATCCCGGCTCGTGGCAACCTTTTTGGATATAAAAAGCTTATACTGTTTGTTAACAATGACAGTGTGCATTCGGCATAGCTCACGTTGGCCCGATCAGCGAATAGCCAATTGAAAAGAAACCGCTGGCAAAATGTTTGATTGTAAGAGACATGCAACAGTTTTAGAAATGAAAAGCTGGAACATGTTGCTGAAGCTGAACAGCGATTAAAAATTATGCAGACCGGTTGCGCCCGAAAAAGGATCTGCGTGCCATGATAGCTCAGTTCTGAGAGCGTTAGACTGAAGATCTAAAGGTCGCCGGTTCGATCCCGGCTCGTGGCAACCTCTTTGGATTTAAAAAGCTTAAACTTTTTGTTGACAATGATAATGTAAATTCGTCATACTTCACGTTGGCCCGATCAGCGAATAACCAATTGAAAAGAAACCGCTGGCAAAATGTTTGATTGTAAGAGACATGCAACAGTTTTTGAAATGAAATGCTAGAACATGTTGCTGAAGCTGAACAGCGATTAAAAATTATGCAGACAGGTTGCGGCCGAAAAAGGATCTGCGTGCCATGATAGCTCAGTTGGGAGAGCGTTAGACTGAAGATCTAAAGGTCGCCGGTTCGATCCCGGCTCGTGGCAACCTCTTTGGATTTAAAAAGCTTAAACTTTTTGTTGACAATGACAGTGTGCATTCGGCATAGCTCACGTTGGCCCGATCAGCGAATAGCCAATTGAAAAGAAACCGCTCTCAAAATGTTTGATTGTAAGAGACATGCAACAGTTTTTGAAATAAAAAGCTAGAACATGTTGCTGAAGCTGAACAGCGATTAAAAATTATGCAGACAGGTTGCGGCCGAAAAAGGATCTGCGTGCCATGATAGCTCAGTTGGGAGAGCGTTAGACTGAAGATCTAAAGGTCGCCGGTTCGATCCCGGCTCGTGGCAACCTTTTTGGATATAAAAAGCTTATACTGTTTGTTAACAATGACAGTGTGCATTCGGCATAGCTCACGTTGGCCCGATCAGCGAATAGCCAATTGAAAAGAAACCGCTGGCAAAATGTTTGATTGTAAGAGACATGCAACACTTTTAGAAATGAAAAACTGGAACATGTTGCTGAAGCTGAACAGCGATAAAAAATTATGCAGACCGGTTGCGGCCGAAAAAGGATCTGCGTGCCATGATAGCTCAGTTGGGAGAGCGTTAGACTGAAGATCTAAAGGTCGCCGGTTCGATCCCGGCTCGTGGCAACCTTTTTGGATATAAAAAGCTTATACTGTTTGTTAACAATGACAGTGTGCATTCGGCATAGCTCACGTTGGCCCGATCAGCGAATAGCCAATTGAAAAGAAACCGCTGGCAAAATGTTTGATTGTAAGAGACATGCAACACTTTTTGAAATGAAAAGCTGGAACATGTTGCTGAAGCTGAACAGCGATTCAAAATTATGCAGAAAGGTTGCGGCCGAAAAAGGATCTGCGTGCCATGATAGCTCAGTTGGGAGAGCGTTAGACTGAAGATCTAAAGGTCGCCGGTTCGATCCCGGCTCGTGGCAACCTCTTTGGATTTAAAAAGCGTAAACTTTTTGTTGACAATGACAGTGTGCATTCGGCATAGCTCACGTTGGCCCGATCAGCGAATAGCCAATTGAAAAGAAACCGCTCTCAAAATGTTTGATTGTAAGAGACATGCAACAGTTTTTGAAATAAAAGCTAGAACATGTTGCTGAAGCTGAACAGCGATTAAAAATTATGCAGACAGGTTGCGGCCGAAAAAGGATCTGCGTGCCATGATAGCTCAGTTGGGAGAGCGTTAGACTGAAGATCTAAAGGTCGCCGGTTCGATCCCGGCTCGTGGCAACCTTTTTGGATATAAAAAGCTTATACTGTTTGTTAACAATGACAGTGTGCATTCGGCATAGCTCACGTTGGCCCGATCAGCGAATAGCCAATTGAAAAGAAACCGCTGGCAAAATGTTTGATTGTAAGAGACATGCAACAGTTTTAGAAATGAAAAACTGGAACATGTTGCTGAAGCTGAACAGCGATAAAAAATTATGCAGACCGGTTGCGGCCGAAAAAGGATCTGCGTGCCATGATAGCTCAGTTGGGAGAGCGTTAGACTGAAGATCTAAAGGTCGCCGGTTCGATCCCGGCTCGTGGCAACCTTTTTGGATATAAAAAGCTTATACTGTTTGTTAACAATGACAGTGTGCATTCGGCATAGCTCACGTTGGCCCGATCAGCGAATAGCCAATTGAAAAGAAACCGCTGGCAAAATGTTTGATTGTAAGAGACATGCAACACTTTTTGAAATGAAAAGCTGGAACATGTTGCTGAAGCTGAACAGCGATTCAAAATTATGCAGACAGGTTGCGGCCGAAAAAGGATCTGCATGCCATGATAGCTCAGTTGGGAGAGCGTTAGACTGAAGATCTAAAGGTCGCCGGTTCGATCCCGGCTCGTGGCAACCTTTTTGGAATTAAAAAGCTTATACTGTTTGTTGACAATGACAGTGTGCATTCGGCATAGCTCACGTTGGCCCGATCAGCGAATAGCCAATTGAAAAGAAACCGCCGCAAGATGTCTGATTGTATGTGGCATGCAACACTTTTTGAAATGAAGAGCTGGAACATGTTGCTGAAGCTGAACAGCGATTCAAAATTATGCAGACAGGTTGCAGCCGAAAAGGATCTGTGTACCATGAAATTTGGACCTGATTTCAGATAAGATTCCGAATTATGCTGGTAGAACTGACGGCAAATCTCAACGTGACATCAAACTCTTTTTGAAATGAAAATCTGGAGCTGATTGCAGACAACGATTCAAAATTAGGTGGACAGTCTGCCGTTAGAAAGAGATCTGTAAGCCATGATAGCTCAGTTGGGAGAGCGTTAGACTGAAGATCTAAAGGTCGCCGGTTCGATCCCGGCTCGTGGCAACCTTTTTGGATATAAAAAGCTTATACTGTTTGTTAACAATGACAGTGTGCATTCGGCATAGCTCACGTTGGCCCGATCAGCGAATAGCCAATTGAAAAGAAACCGCTGGCAAAATGTTTGATTGTAAGAGACATGCAACAGTTTTAGAAATGAAAAGCTGGAACATGTTGCTGAAGCTGAACAGCGATTAAAAATTATGCAGACCGGTTGCGCCCGAAAAAGGATCTGCGTGCCATGATAGCTCAGTTCTGAGAGCGTTAGACTGAAGATCTAAAGGTCGCCGGTTCGATCCCGGCTCGTGGCAACCTCTTTGGATTTAAAAAGCTTAAACTTTTTGTTGACAATGATAATGTAAATTCGTCATACTTCACGTTGGCCCGATCAGCGAATAACCAATTGAAAAGAAACCGCTGGCAAAATGTTTGATTGTAAGAGACATGCAACAGTTTTTGAAATGAAATGCTAGAACATGTTGCTGAAGCTGAACAGCGATTAAAAATTATGCAGACAGGTTGCGGCCGAAAAAGGATCTGCGTGCCATGATAGCTCAGTTGGGAGAGCGTTAGACTGAAGATCTAAAGGTCGCCGGTTCGATCCCGGCTCGTGGCAACCTCTTTGGATTTAAAAAGCTTAAACTTTTTGTTGACAATGACAGTGTGCATTCGGCATAGCTCACGTTGGCCCGATCAGCGAATAGCCAATTGAAAAGAAACCGCTGGCAAAATGTTTGATTGTAAGAGACATGCAACAGTTTTTGAAATGAAAAGCTAGAACATGTTGCTGAAGCTGAACAGCGATTAAAAATTATGCAGACAGGTTGCGGCCGAAAAAGGATCTGCGTGCCATGATAGCTCAGTTGGGAGAGCGTTAGACTGAAGATCTAAAGGTCGCCGGTTCGATCCCGGCTCGTGGCAACCTTTTTGGATATAAAAAGCTTATACTGTTTGTTAACAATGACAGTGTGCATTCGGCATAGCTCACGTTGGCCCGATCAGCGAATAGCCAATTGAAAAGAAACCGCTGGCAAAATGTTTGATTGTAAGAGACATGCAACAGTTTTAGAAATGAAAAACTGGAACATGTTGCTGAAGCTGAACAGCGATAAAAAATTATGCAGACCGGTTGCGGCCGAAAAAGGATCTGCGTGCCATGATAGCTCAGTTGGGAGAGCGTTAGACTGAAGATCTAAAGGTCGCCGGTTCGATCCCGGCTCGTGGCAACCTTTTTGGATTTAAAAAGCTTATACTGTTTGTTGACAATGACAGTATGCATTCGGCATAGCTCACGTTGGCCCGATCAGCGAATAGCCAATTGAAAAGAAACCGCCGCAAGATGTCTGATTGTATGTGGCATGCAACACTTTTTGAAATGAAGAGCTGGAACATGTTGCTGAAGCTGAACAGCGATTCAAAATTATGCAGACAGGTTGCAGCCGAAAAGGATCTGTGTACCATGAAATTTGGACCTGATTTCAGATAAGATTCCGAATTATGCTGGTAGAACTGACGGCAAATCTCAACGTGACATCAAACTCTTTTTTAAATGAAAATCTGGACCAGATTGCAGACAACGATTCAAAATTAGGTGGACAGTCTGCCGTTAGTAAGAGATCTGTAAGCCATGATAGCTCAGTTGGGAGATCGTTAGACTTAAGATCTAAATTTCGCCGGTTCGATCCTGGCTCGTGGCAACCTTTTTGGATATAAAAAGCTTATACTGTTTGTTAACAATGACAGTGTGCATTCGGCATAGCTCACGTTGTCCCGATCAGCGAATAGCCAATTGAAAAGAAACCGCTGGCAAAATGTTTGATTGTAAGAGACATGCAACAGTTTTAGAAATGAAAAGCTGGAACATGTTGCTGAACCTGAACAGCGATTAAAAATTATGCAGACAGGTTGCGGCCGAAAAAGGATCTGCGTGCCATGATAGCTCAGTTCTGAGAGCATTAGACTGAAGATCTAAAGGTCGCCGGTTCGATCCCGGCTCGTGGCAACCTCTTTGGATTTAAAAAGCTTAAACTTTTTGTTGACAATGATAATGTAAATTCGTCATACTTCACGTTGTCCCGATCAGCGAATAACCAATTGAAAAGAAACCGCTGGCAAAATGTTTGATTGTAAGAGACATGCAACAGTTTTTGAAATGAAATGCTAGAACATGTTGCTGAAGCTGAACAGCGATTAAAAATTATGCAGACAGGTTGCGGCCGAAAAAGGATCTGCGTGCCATGATAGCTCAGTTGGGAGAGCGTTAGACTGAAGATCTAAAGGTCGCCGGTTCGATCCCGGCTCGTGGCAACCTTTTTGGATATAAAAAGCTTATACTGTTTGTTAACAATGACAGTGTGCATTCGGCATAGCTCACGTTGGCCCGATCAGCGAATAGCCAATTGAAAAGAAACCGCTGGCAAAATGTTTGATTGTAAGAGACATGCAACACTTTTTGAAATGAAAAGCTGGAACATGTTGCTGAAGCTGAACAGCGATTCAAAATTATGCAGAAAGGTTGCGGCCGAAAAAGGATCTGCATGCCATGATAGCTCAGTTGGGAGAGCGTTAGACTGAAGATCTAAAGGTCGCCGGTTCGATCCCGGCTCGTGGCAACCTTTTTGGATATAAAAAGCTTATACTGTTTGTTAACAATGACAGTGTGCATTCGGCATAGCTCACGTTGGCCCGATCAGCGAATAGCCAATTGAAAAGAAACCGCCGCAAGATGTCTGTTTGTATGTGGCATGCAACACTTTTTGAAATGAAGAGCTGGAACATGTTGCTGAAGCTGAACAGCGATTCAAAATTATGCAGACAGGTTGCAGCCGAAAAGGATCTGTGTACCATGAAATTTGGACCTGATTTCAGATAAGATTCCGAATTATGCTGGTAGAACTGACGGCAAATCTCAACGTGACATCAAACTCTTTTTGAAATGAAAATCTGGAGCTGATTGCAGACAACGATTCAAAATTAGGTGGACAGTCTGCCGTTAGTAAGAGATCTGTAAGCCATGATAGCTCAGTTGGGAGAGCGTTAGACTGAAGATCTAAAGGTCGCCGGTTCGATCCCGGCTCGTGGCAAACTTTTTGGAATTAAAAAGCTTATACTGTTTGTTGACAATGACAGTGTGCATTCGGCATAGCTCACGTTGGCCCGATCAGCGAATAGCCAATTGAAAAGAAACCGCCGCAAGATGTCTGATTGTATGTGGCATGCAACACTTTTTGAAATGAAGAGCTGGAACATGTTGCTGAAGCTGAACAGCGATTCAAAATAATGCGAAAAGTTGCAGCCAAAAAGGATCTGTGTACCATGAAATTTGGACCTGATTTCAGATAAGATTCCGAATTATGCTGGTAGAACTGACGGCAAATCTCAACGTGACATCACTCTTTTTGAAATGAAAATCTGGAGCTGATTGCAGACAACGATTCAAAATTAGGTGGACAGTCTGCCGTTAGTAAGAGATCTGTAAGCCATGATAGCTCAGTTGGGAGAGCGTTAGACTGAAGATCTAAAGGCTCGTGGTAACCTTTTTGGATATAAAAAGCTTATACTGTTTGTTAACAATGACAGTGTGCATTCGGCATAGCTCACGTTGGCCCGATCAGCGAATAGCCAATTGAAAAGAAACCGCTGGCAAAATGTTTGATTGTAAGAGACATGCAACAGTTTTAGAAATGAAAAGCTGGAACATGTTGCTGAAGCTGAACAGCGATTCAAAATTATGCAGACAGGTTGCGGCCGAAAAAGGATCTGCATGCCATGATAGCTCAGTTCTGAGAGCATTAGACTGAAGATCTAAAGGTCGCCGGTTCGATCCCGGCTCGTGGCAACCTCTTTGGATTTAAAAAGCTTAAACTTTTTGTTGACAATGATAATGTAAATTCGTCATACTTCACGTTGGCCCGATCAGCGAATAACCAATTGAAAAGAAACCGCTGGCAAAATGTTTGATTGTAAGAGACATGCAACAGTTTTTGAAATGAAATGCTAGAACATGTTGCTGAAGCTGAACAGCGATTAAAAATTATGCAGACAGGTTGCGGCCGAAAAAGGATCTGCATGCCATGATAGCTCAGTTGGGAGAGCGTTAGACTGAAGATCTAAAGGTCGCCGGTTCGATCCCGGCTCGTGGCAACCTTTTTGGAATTAAAAAGCTTATACTGTTTGTTGACAATGACAGTGTGCATTCGGCATAGCTCACGTTGGCCCGATCAGCGAATAGCCAATTGAAAAGAAACCGCCGCAAGATGTCTGATTGTATGTGGCATGCAACACTTTTTGAAATGAAGAGCTGGAACATGTTGCTGAAGCTGAACAGCGATTCAAAATTATGCAGACAGGTTGCAGCCGAAAAGGATCTGTGTACCATGAAATTTGGACCTGATTTCAGATAAGATTCCGAATTATGCTGGTAGAACTGACGGCAAATCTCAACGTGACATCAAACTCTTTTTGAAATGAAAATCTGGAGCTGATTGCAGACAACGATTCAAAATTAGGTGGACAGTCTGCCGTTAGTAAGAGATCTGTAAGCCATGATAGCTCAGTTGGGAGAGCGTTAGACTGAAGATCTAAAGGCTCGTGGTAACCTTTTTGGATATAAAAAGCTTATACTGTTTGTTAACAATGACAGTGTGCATTCGGCATAGCTCACGTTGGCCCGATCAGCGAATAGCCAATTGAAAAGAAACCGCTGGCAAAATGTTTGATTGTAAGAGACATGCAACAGTTTTAGAAATGAAAAGCTGGAACATGTTGCTGAAGCTGAACAGCGATTCAAAATTATGCAGACAGGTTGCGGCCGAAAAAGGATCTGCATGCCATGATAGCTCAGTTCTGAGAGCATTAGACTGAAGATCTAAAGGTCGCCGGTTCGATCCCGGCTCGTGGCAACCTCTTTGGATTTAAAAAGCTTAAACTTTTTGTTGACAATGATAATGTAAATTCGTCATACTTCACGTTGGCCCGATCAGCGAATAACCAATTGAAAAGAAACCGCTGGCAAAATGTTTGATTGTAAGAGACATGCAACAGTTTTTGAAATGAAATGCTAGAACATGTTGCTGAAGCTGAACAGCGATTAAAAATTATGCAGACAGGTTGCGGCCGAAAAAGGATCTGCATGCCATGATAGCTCAGTTGGGAGAGCGTTAGACTGAAGATCTAAAGGTCGCCGGTTCGATCCCGGCTCGTGGCAACCTTTTTGGATATAAAAAGCTTATACTGTTTGTTGACAATGACAGTGTGCATTCGGCATAGCTCACGTTGGCCCGATCAGCGAATAGCCAATTGAAAAGAAACCGCTGGCAAAATGTTTGATTGTAAGAGACATGCAACACTTTTTGAAATGAAAAGCTGGAACATGTTGCTGAAGCTGAACAGCGATTCAAAATTATGCAGAAAGGTTGCGGCCGAAAAAGGATCTGCATGCCATGATAGCTCAGTTGGGAGAGCGTTAGACTGAAGATCTAAAGGTCGCCGGTTCGATCCCGGCTCGTGGCAACCTTTTTGGAATTAAAAAGCTTATACTGTTTGTTGACAATGACAGTGTGCATTCGGCATAGCTCACGTTGGCCCGATCAGCGAATAGCCAATTGAAAAGAAACCGCCGCAAGATGTCTGATTGTATGTGGCATGCAACACTTTTTGAAATGAAGAGCTGGAACATGTTGCTGAAGCTGAACAGCGATTCAAAATAATGCGAAAAGTTGCAGCCAAAAAGGATCTGTGTACCATGAAATTTGGACCTGATTTCAAATAAGATTCCGAATTATGCTGGTAGAACTGACGGCAAATCTCAACGTGACATCACTCTTTTTGAAATGAAAATCTGGAGCTGATTGCAGACAACGATTCAAAATTAGGTGGACAGTCTGCCGTTAGTAAGAGATCTGTAAGCCATGATAGCTCAGTTGGGAGAGCGTTAGACTGAAGATCTAAAGGCTCGTGGTAACCTTTTTGGATATAAAAAGCTTATACTGTTTGTTAACAATGACAGTGTGCATTCGGCATAGCTCACGTTGGCCCGATCAGCGAATAGCCAATTGAAAAGAAACCGCTGGCAAAATGTTTGATTGTAAGAGACATGCAACAGTTTTAGAAATGAAAAGCTGGAACATGTTGCTGAAGCTGAACAGCGATTCAAAATTATGCAGACAGGTTGCGGCCGAAAAAGGATCTGCATGCCATGATAGCTCAGTTCTGAGAGCATTAGACTGAAGATCTAAAGGTCGCCGGTTCGATCCCGGCTCGTGGCAACCTCTTTGGATTTAAAAAGCTTAAACTTTTTGTTGACAATGATAATGTAAATTCGTCATACTTCACGTTGGCCCGATCAGCGAATAACCAATTGAAAAGAAACCGCTGGCAAAATGTTTGATTGTAAGAGACATGCAACAGTTTTTGAAATGAAATGCTAGAACATGTTGCTGAAGCTGAACAGCGATTAAAAATTATGCAGACAGGTTGCGGCCGAAAAAGGATCTGCATGCCATGATAGCTCAGTTGGGAGAGCGTTAGACTGAAGATCTAAAGGTCGCCGGTTCGATCCCGGCTCGTGGCAACCTTTTTGGAATTAAAAAGCTTATACTGTTTGTTGACAATGACAGTGTGCATTCGGCATAGCTCACGTTGGCCCGATCAGCGAATAGCCAATTGAAAAGAAACCGCCGCAAGATGTCTGATTGTATGTGGCATGCAACACTTTTTGAAATGAAGAGCTGGAACATGTTGCTGAAGCTGAACAGCGATTCAAAATAATGCGAAAAGTTGCAGCCAAAAAGGATCTGTGTACCATGAAATTTGGACCTGATTTCAAATAAGATTCCGAATTATGCTGGTAGAACTGACGGCAAATCTCAACGTGACATCACTCTTTTTGAAATGAAAATCTGGAGCTGATTGCAGACAACGATTCAAAATTAGGTGGACAGTCTGCCGTTAGTAAGAGATCTGTAAGCCATGATAGCTCAGTTGGGAGAGCGTTAGACTGAAGATCTAAAGGCTCGTGGTAACCTTTTTGGATATAAAAAGCTTATACTGTTTGTTAACAATGACAGTGTGCATTCGGCATAGCTCACGTTGGCCCGATCAGCGAATAGCCAATTGAAAAGAAACCGCTGGCAAAATGTTTGATTGTAAGAGACATGCAACAGTTTTAGAAATGAAAAGCTGGAACATGTTGCTGAAGCTGAACAGCGATTCAAAATTATGCAGACAGGTTGCGGCCGAAAAAGGATCTGCATGCCATGATAGCTCAGTTCTGAGAGCATTAGACTGAAGATCTAAAGGTCGCCGGTTCGATCCCGGCTCGTGGCAACCTCTTTGGATTTAAAAAGCTTAAACTTTTTGTTGACAATGATAATGTAAATTCGTCATACTTCACGTTGGCCCGATCAGCGAATAACCAATTGAAAAGAAACCGCTGGCAAAATGTTTGATTGTAAGAGACATGCAACAGTTTTTGAAATGAAATGCTAGAACATGTTGCTGAAGCTGAACAGCGATTAAAAATTATGCAGACAGGTTGCGGCCGAAAAAGGATCTGCATGCCATGATAGCTCAGTTGGGAGAGCGTTAGACTGAAGATCTAAAGGTCGCCGGTTCGATCCCGGCTCGTGGCAACCTTTTTGGAATTAAAAAGCTTATACTGTTTGTTGACAATGACAGTGTGCATTCGGCATAGCTCACGTTGGCCCGATCAGCGAATAGCCAATTGAAAAGAAACCGCCGCAAGATGTCTGATTGTATGTGGCATGCAACACTTTTTGAAATGAAGAGCTGGAACATGTTGCTGAAGCTGAACAGCGATTCAAAATAATGCGAAAAGTTGCAGCCAAAAAGGATCTGTGTACCATGAAATTTGGACCTGATTTCAAATAAGATTCCGAATTATGCTGGTAGAACTGACGGCAAATCTCAACGTGACATCACTCTTTTTGAAATGAAAATCTGGAGCTGATTGCAGACAACGATTCAAAATTAGGTGGACAGTCTGCCGTTAGTAAGAGATCTGTAAGCCATGATAGCTCAGTTGGGAGAGCGTTAGACTGAAGATCTAAAGGCTCGTGGTAACCTTTTTGGATATAAAAAGCTTATACTGTTTGTTAACAATGACAGTGTGCATTCGGCATAGCTCACGTTGGCCCGATCAGCGAATAGCCAATTGAAAAGAAACCGCTGGCAAAATGTTTGATTGTAAGAGACATGCAACAGTTTTAGAAATGAAAAGCTGGAACATGTTGCTGAAGCTGAACAGCGATTCAAAATTATGCAGACAGGTTGCGGCCGAAAAAGGATCTGCATGCCATGATAGCTCAGTTGGGAGAGCGTTAGACTGAAGATCTAAAGGTCGCCGGTTTGATCCCGGCTCGTGGCAACCTTTTTGGAATTAAAAAGCTTATACTGTTTGTTAACAATGACAGTGTGCATTCGGCATAGCTCACGTTGGCCCGATCAGCGAATAGCCAATTGAAAAGAAACCGCTGGCAAAATGTTTGATTGTAAGAGACATGCAACACTTTTTGAAATGAAAAGCTGGAACATGTTGCTGAAGCTGAACAGCGATTCAAAATTATGCAGACAGGTTGCGGCCGAAAAAGGATCTGCATGCTATGATAGCTCAGTTGGGAGAGCGTTAGACTGAAGATCTAAAGGTCGCCGGTTCGATCCCGGCTCGTGGCAACCTTTTTGGATATAAAAAGCTTATACTGTTTGTTAACAATGACAGTGTGCATTCGGCATAGCTCACGTTGGCCCGATCAGCGAATAGCCAATTGAAAAGAAACCGCTGGCAAAATGTTTGATTGTAAGAGACATGCAACAGTTTTAGAAATGAAAAGCTGGAACATGTTGCTGAAGCTGAACAGCGATTCAAAATTATGCAGACAGGTTGCGGCCGAAAAAGGATCTGCATGCCATGATAGCTCAGTTCTGAGAGCATTAGACTGAAGATCTAAAGGTCGCCGGTTCGATCCCGGCTCGTGGCAACCTCTTTGGATTTAAAAAGCTTAAACTTTTTGTTGACAATGATAATGTAAATTCGTCATACTTCACGTTGGCCCGATCAGCGAATAACCAATTGAAAAGAAACCGCTGGCAAAATGTTTGATTGTAAGAGACATGCAACACTTTTTGAAATGAAAAGCTGGAACATGTTGCTGAAGCTGAACAGCGATTCAAAATTATGCAGACAGGTTGCGGCCGAAAAAGGATCTGCATGCCATGATAGCTCAGTTGGGAGAGCGTTAGACTGAAGATCTAAAGGTCGCCGGTTCGATCCCGGCTCGTGGCAACCTTTTTGGAATTAAAAAGCTTATACTGTTTGTTAACAATGACAGTGTGCATTCGGCATAGCTCACGTTGGCCCGATCAGCGAATAGCCAATTGAAAAGAAACCGCTGGCAAAATGTTTGATTGTAAGAGACATGCAACACTTTTTGAAATGAAAAGCTGGAACATGTTGCTGAAGCTGAACAGCGATTCAAAATTATGCAGACAGGTTGCGGCCGAAAAAGGATCTGCATGCCATGATAGCTCAGTTTTGAGAGCGTTAGACTGAAGATCTAAAGGTCGCCGGTTCGATCCCGGCTCGTGGCAACCTTTTTGGATATAAAAAGCTTATACTGTTTGTTAACAATGACAGTGTGCATTCGGCATAGCTCACGTTGGCCCGATCAGCGAATAGCCAATTGAAAAGAAACCGCCGCAAGATGTCTGATTGTATGTGGCATGCAACACTTTTTGAAATGAAGAGCTGGAACATGTTGCTGAAGCTGAACAGCGATTCAAAATAATGCGAAAAGTTGCAGCCAAAAAGGATCTGTGTACCATGAAATTTGGACCTGATTTCAGATAAGATTCCGAATTATGCTGGTAGAACTGACGGCAAATCTCAACGTGACATCACTCTTTTTGAAATGAAAATCTGGAGCTGATTGCAGACAACGATTCAAAATTAGGTGGACAGTCTGCCGTTAGTAAGAGATCTGTAAGCCATGATAGCTCAGTTGGGAGAGCGTTAGACTGAAGATCTAAAGGTCGCCGGTTCGATCCCGGCTCGTGGCAAACTTTTTGGAATTAAAAAGCTTATACTGTTTGTTGACAATGACAGTGTGCATTCGGCATAGCTCACGTTGGCCCGATCAGCGAATAGCCAATTGAAAAGAAACCGCTGGCAAAATGTTTGATTGTAAGAGACATGCAACAGTTTTAGAAATGAAAGCTGGAACATGTTGCTGAAGCTGAACAGCGATTCAAAATTATGCAGACAGGTTGCGGCCGAAAAAGGATCTGTGTACCATGAAATTTGGACCTGATTTCAGATAAGATTCCGAATTATGCTGGTAGAACTGACGGCAAATCTCAACGTGACATCACTCTTTTTGAAATGAAAATCTGGAGCTGATTGCAGACAACGATTCAAAATTAGGTGGACAGTCTGCCGTTAGTAAGAGATCTGTAAGCCATGATAGCTCAGTTGGGAGAGCGTTAGACTGAAGATCTAAAGGCTCGTGGTAACCTTTTTGGATATAAAAAGCTTATACTGTTTGTTAACAATGACAGTGTGCATTCGGCATAGCTCACGTTGGCCCGATCAGCGAATAGCCAATTGAAAAGAAACCGCTGGCAAAATGTTTGATTGTAAGAGACATGCAACAGTTTTAGAAATGAAAAGCTGGAACATGTTGCTGAAGCTGAACAGCGATTCAAAATTATGCAGACAGGTTGCGGCCGAAAAAGGATCTGCATGCCATGATAGCTCAGTTCTGAGAGCATTAGACTGAAGATCTAAAGGTCGCCGGTTCGATCCCGGCTCGTGGCAACCTCTTTGGATTTAAAAAGCTTAAACTTTTTGTTGACAATGATAATGTAAATTCGTCATACTTCACGTTGGCCCGATCAGCGAATAACCAATTGAAAAGAAACCGCTGGCAAAATGTTTGATTGTAAGAGACATGCAACACTTTTTGAAATGAAAAGCTGGAACATGTTGCTGAAGCTGAACAGCGATTCAAAATTATGCAGACAGGTTGCGGCCGAAAAAGGATCTGCATGCCATGATAGCTCAGTTGGGAGAGCGTTAGACTGAAGATCTAAAGGTCGCCGGTTCGATCCCGGCTCGTGGCAACCTTTTTGGATATAAAAAGCTTATACTGTTTGTTAACAATGACAGTGTGCATTCGGCATAGCTCACGTTGGCCCGATCAGCGAATAGCCAATTGAAAAGAAACCGCCGCAAGATGTCTGATTGTATGTGGCATGCAACACTTTTTGAAATGAAGAGCTGGAACATGTTGCTGAAGCTGAACAGCGATTCAAAATTATGCAGACAGGTTGCAGCCGAAAAGGATCTGTGTACCATGAAATTTGGACCTGATTTCAGATAAGATTCCGAATTATGCTGGTAGAACTGACGGCAAATCTCAACGTGACATCAAACTCTTTTTGAAATGAAAATCTGGAGCTGATTGCAGACAACGATTCAAAATTAGGTGGACAGTCTGCCGTTAGTAAGAGATCTGTAAGCCATGATAGCTCAGTTGGGAGAGCGTTAGACTGAAGATCTAAAGGTCGCCGGTTCGATCCCGGCTCGTGGCAACCTTTATGGAATTAAAAAGCTTATACTGTTTGTTGACAATGACAGTGTGCATTCGGCATAGCTCACGTTGGCCCGATCAGCGAATAGCCAATTGAAAAGAAACCGCTGGCAAAATGTTTGATTGTAAGAGACATGCAACAGTTTTAGAAATGAAAAGCTGGAACATGTTGCTGAAGCTGAACAGCGATTCAAAATTATGCAGACAGGTTGCGGCCGAAAAAGGATCTGTGTACCATGAAATTTGGACCTGATTTCAGATAAGATTCCGAATTATGCTGGTAGAACTGACGGCAAATCTCAACGTGACATCACTCTTTTTGAAATGAAAATCTGGAGCTGATTGCAGACAACGATTCAAAATTAGGTGGACAGTCTGCCGTTAGTAAGAGATCTGTAAGCCATGATAGCTCAGTTGGGAGAGCGTTAGACTGAAGATCTAAAGGTCGCCGGTTCGATCCCGGCTCGTGGCAAACTTTATGGAATTAAAAAGCTTATACTGTTTGTTGACAATGACAGTGTGCATTCGGCATAGCTCACGTTGGCCCGATCAGCGAATAGCCAATTGAAAAGAAACCGCTGGCAAAACGTTTGATTGTAAGAGACATGCAACAGTTTTAGAAATGAAAGCTGGAACATGTTGCTGAAGCTGAACAGCGATTCAAAATTATGCAGACAGGTTGCGGCCGAAAAAGGATCTGTGTACCATGAAATTTGGACCTGATTTCAGATAAGATTCCGAATTATGCTGGTAGAACTGACGGCAAATCTCAACGTGACATCACTCTTTTTGAAATGAAAATTTGGAGCTGATTGCAGACAACGATTCAAAATTAGGTGGACAGTCTGCCGTTAGTAAGAGATCTGTAAGCCATGATAGCTCAGTTGGGAGAGCGTTAGACTGAAGATCTAAAGGCTCGTGGTAACCTTTTTGGATATAAAAAGCTTATACTGTTTGTTAACAATGACAGTGTGCATTCGGCATAGCTCACGTTGGCCCGATCAGCGAATAGCCAATTGAAAAGAAACCGCTGGCAAAATGTTTGATTGTAAGAGACATGCAACAGTTTTAGAAATGAAAAGCTGGAACATGTTGCTGAAGCTGAACAGCGATTCAAAATTATGCAGACAGGTTGCGGCCGAAAAAGGATCTGCATGCCATGATAGCTCAGTTCTGAGAGCATTAGACTGAAGATCTAAAGGTCGCCGGTTCGATCCCGGCTCGTGGCAACCTCTTTGGATTTAAAAAGCTTAAACTTTTTGTTGACAATGATAATGTAAATTCGTCATACTTCACGTTGGCCCGATCAGCGAATAACCAATTGAAAAGAAACCGCTGGCAAAATGTTTGATTGTAAGAGACATGCAACAGTTTTTGAAATGAAATGCTAGAACATGTTGCTGAAGCTGAACAGCGATTAAAAATTATGCAGACAGGTTGCGGCCGAAAAAGGATCTGCATGCCATGATAGCTCAGTTGGGAGAGCGTTAGACTGAAGATCTAAAGGTCGCCGGTTCGATCCCGGCTCGTGGCAACCTTTTTGGATATAAAAAGCTTATTCTGTTTGTTAACAATGACAGTGTGCATTCGGCATAGCTCACGTTGGCCCGATCAGCGAATAGCCAATTGAAAAGAAACCGCTGGCAAAATGTTTGATTGTAAGAGACATGCAACACTTTTTGAAATGAAAAGCTGGAACATGTTGCTGAAGCTGAACAGCGATTCAAAATTATGCAGAAAGGTTGCGGCCGAAAAAGGATCTGCATGCCATGATAGCTCAGTTGGGAGAGCGTTAGACTGAAGATCTAAAGGTCGCCGGTTCGATCCCGGCTCGTGGCAACCTTTTTGGAATTAAAAAGCTTATACTGTTTGTTGACAATGACAGTGTGCATTCGGCATAGCTCACGTTGGCCCGATCAGCGAATAGCCAATTGAAAAGAAACCGCCGCAAGATGTCTGATTGTATGTGGCATGCAACACTTTTTGAAATGAAGAGCTGGAACATGTTGCTGAAGCTGAACAGCGATTCAAAATAATGCGAAAAGTTGCAGCCAAAAAGGATCTGTGTACCATGAAATTTGGACCTGATTTCAAATAAGATTCCGAATTATGCTGGTAGATCTGACGGCAAATCTCAACGTGACATCACTCTTTTTGAAATGAAAATCTGGAGCTGATTGCAGACAACGATTCAAAATTAGGTGGACAGTCTGCCGTTAGTAAGAGATCTGTAAGCCATGATAGCTCAGTTGGGAGAGCGTTAGACTGAAGATCTAAAGGCTCGTGGTAACCTTTTTGGATATAAAAAGCTTATACTGTTTGTTAACAATGACAGTGTGCATTCGGCATAGCTCACGTTGGCCCGATCAGCGAATAGCCAATTGAAAAGAAACCGCTGGCAAAATGTTTGATTGTAAGAGACATGCAACAGTTTTAGAAATGAAAAGCTGGAACATGTTGCTGAAGCTGAACAGCGATTCAAAATTATGCAGACAGGTTGCGGCCGAAAAAGGATCTGCATGCCATGATAGCTCAGTTCTGAGAGCATTAGACTGAAGATCTAAAGGTCGCCGGTTCGATCCCGGCTCGTGGCAACCTCTTTGGATTTAAAAAGCTTAAACTTTTTGTTGACAATGATAATGTAAATTCGTCATACTTCACGTTGGCCCGATCAGCGAATAACCAATTGAAAAGAAACCGCTGGCAAAATGTTTGATTGTAAGAGACATGCAACAGTTTTTGAAATGAAATGCTAGAACATGTTGCTGAAGCTGAACAGCGATTAAAAATTATGCAGACAGGTTGCGGCCGAAAAAGGATCTGCATGCCATGATAGCTCAGTTGGGAGAGCGTTAGACTGAAGATCTAAAGGTCGCCGGTTCGATCCCGGCTCGTGGCAAACTTTTTGGAATTAAAAAGCTTATACTGTTTGTTGACAATGACAGTGTGCATTCGGCATAGCTCACGTTGGCCCGATCAGCGAATAGCCAATTGAAAAGAAACCGCCGCAAGATGTCTGATTGTATGTGGCATGCAACACTTTTTGAAATGAAGAGCTGGAACATGTTGCTGAAGCTGAACAGCGATTCAAAATAATGCGAAAAGTTGCAGCCAAAAAGGATCTGTGTACCATGAAATTTGGACCTGATTTCAGATAAGATTCCGAATTATGCTGGTAGAACTGACGGCAAATCTCAACGTGACATCACTCTTTTTGAAATGAAAATCTGGAGCTGATTGCAGACAACGATTCAAAATTAGGTGGACAGTCTGCCGTTAGTAAGAGATCTGTAAGCCATGATAGCTCAGTTGGGAGAGCGTTAGACTGAAGATCTAAAGGTCGCCGGTTCGATCCCGGCTCGTGGCAAACTTTATGGAATTAAAAAGCTTATACTGTTTGTTGACAATGACAGTGTGCATTCGGCATAGCTCACGTTGGCCCGATCAGCGAATAGCCAATTGAAAAGTAACCGCCGCAAGATGTCTGATTGTATGTGGCATGCAACACTTTTTGAAATGAAGAGCTGGAACATGTTGCTGAAGCTGAACAGCGATTCAAAATAATGCGAAAAGTTGCAGCCAAAAAGGATCTGTGTACCATGAAATTTGGACCTGATTTCAGATAAGATTCCGAATTATGCTGGTAGAACTGACGGCAAATCTCAACGTGACATCACTCTTTTTGAAATGAAAATCTGGAGCTGATTGCAGACAACGATTCAAAATTAGGTGGACAGTCTGCCGTTAGTAAGAGATCTGTAAGCCATGATAGCTCAGTTGGGAGAGCGTTAGACTGAAGATCTAAAGGTCGCCGGTTCGATCCCGGCTCGTGGCAAACTTTATGGAATTAAAAAGCTTATACTGTATGTTGACAATGACAGTGTGCATTCGGCATAGCTCACGTTGGCCCGATCAGCGAATAGCCAATTGAAAAGAAACCGCTGGCAAAACGTTTGATTGTAAGAGACATGCAACAGTTTTAGAAATGTAAAGCTGTAACATGTTGCTCAAGCTGAACAGCGATTCAAAATTATGCAGACAGGTTGCGGCCGAAAAAGGATCTGTGTACCATGAAATTTGGACCTGATTTCAGATAAGATTCCGAATTATGCTGGTAGAACTGACGGCAAATCTCAACGTGACATCACTCTTTTTGAAATGAAAATCTGGAGCTGATTGCAGACAACGATTCAAAATTAGGTGGACAGTCTGCCGTTAGTAAGAGATCTGTAAGCCATGATAGCTCAGTTGGGAGAGCGTTAGACTGAAGATCTAAAGGCTCGTGGTAACCTTTTTGGATATAAAAAGCTTATACTGTTTGTTAACAATGACAGTGTGCATTCGGCATAGCTCACGTTGGCCCGATCAGCGAATAGCCAATTGAAAAGAAACCGCTGGCAAAATGTTTGATTGTAAGAGACATGCAACAGTTTTAGAAATGAAAAGCTGGAACATGTTGCTGAAGCTGAACAGCGATTCAAAATTATGCAGACAGGTTGCGGCCGAAAAAGGATCTGCATGCCATGATAGCTCAGTTGGGAGAGCGTTAGACTGAAGATCTAAAGGTCGCCGGTTCGATCCCGGCTCGTGGCAACCTTTTTGGAATTAAAAAGCTTATACTGTTTGTTAACAATGACAGTGTGCATTCGGCATAGCTCACGTTGGCCCGATCAGCGAATAGCCAATTGAAAAGAAACCGCTGGCAAAATGTTTGATTGTAAGAGACATGCAACACTTTTTGAAATGAAAAGCTGGAACATGTTGCTGAAGCTGAACAGCGATTCAAAATTATGCAGAAAGGTTGCGGCCGAAAAAGGATCTGCATGCCATGATAGCTCAGTTGGGAGAGCGTTAGACTGAAGATCTAAAGGTCGCCGGTTCGATCCCGGCTCGTGGCAACCTTTTTGGAATTAAAAAGCTTATACTGTTTGTTGACAATGACAGTGTGCATTCGGCATAGCTCACGTTGGCCCGATCAGCGAATAGCCAATTGAAAAGAAACCGCCGCAAGATGTCTGATTGTATGTGGCATGCAACACTTTTTGAAATGAAGAGCTGGAACATGTTGCTGAAGCTGAACAGCGATTCAAAATAATGCGAAAAGTTGCAGCCAAAAAGGATCTGTGTACCATGAAATTTGGACCTGATTTCAAATAAGATTCCGAATTATGCTGGTAGATCTGACGGCAAATCTCAACGTGACATCACTCTTTTTGAAATGAAAATCTGGAGCTGATTGCAGACAACGATTCAAAATTAGGTGGACAGTCTGCCGTTAGTAAGAGATCTGTAAGCCATGATAGCTCAGTTGGGAGAGCGTTAGACTGAAGATCTAAAGGCTCGTGGTAACCTTTTTGGATATAAAAAGCTTATACTGTTTGTTAACAATGACAGTGTGCATTCGGCATAGCTCACGTTGGCCCGATCAGCGAATAGCCAATTGAAAAGAAACCGCTGGCAAAATGTTTGATTGTAAGAGACATGCAACAGTTTTAGAAATGAAAAGCTGGAACATGTTGCTGAAGCTGAACAGCGATTCAAAATTATGCAGACAGGTTGCGGCCGAAAAAGGATCTGCATGCCATGATAGCTCAGTTCTGAGAGCATTAGACTGAAGATCTAAAGGTCGCCGGTTCGATCCCGGCTCGTGGCAACCTCTTTGGATTTAAAAAGCTTAAACTTTTTGTTGACAATGATAATGTAAATTCGTCATACTTCACGTTGGCCCGATCAGCGAATAACCAATTGAAAAGAAACCGCTGGCAAAATGTTTGATTGTAAGAGACATGCAACAGTTTTTGAAATGAAATGCTAGAACATGTTGCTGAAGCTGAACAGCGATTAAAAATTATGCAGACAGGTTGCGGCCGAAAAAGGATCTGCATGCCATGATAGCTCAGTTGGGAGAGCGTTAGACTGAAGATCTAAAGGTCGCCGGTTCGATCCCGGCTCGTGGCAACCTTTTTGGATATAAAAAGCTTATACTGTTTGTTAACAATGACAGTGTGCATTCGGCATAGCTCACGTTGGCCCGATCAGCGAATAGCCAATTGAAAAGAAACCGCTGGCAAAATGTTTGATTGTAAGAGACATGCAACACTTTTTGAAATGAAAAGCTGGAACATGTTGCTGAAGCTGAACAGCGATTCAAAATTATGCAGAAAGGTTGCGGCCGAAAAAGGATCTGCATGCCATGATAGCTCAGTTGGGAGAGCGTTAGACTGAAGATCTAAAGGTCGCCGGTTCGATCCCGGCTCGTGGCAACCTTTTTGGAATTAAAAAGCTTATACTGTTTGTTGACAATGACAGTGTGCATTCGGCATAGCTCACGTTGGCCCGATCAGCGAATAGCCAATTGAAAAGAAACCGCCGCAAGATGTCTGATTGTATGTGGCATGCAACACTTTTTGAAATGAAGAGCTGGAACATGTTGCTGAAGCTGAACAGCGATTCAAAATAATGCGAAAAGTTGCAGCCAAAAAGGATCTGTGTACCATGAAATTTGGACCTGATTTCAGATAAGATTCCGAATTATGCTGGTAGAACTGACGGCAAATCTCAACGTGACATCACTCTTTTTGAAATGAAAATCTGGAGCTGATTGCAGACAACGATTCAAAATTAGGTGGACAGTCTGCCGTTAGTAAGAGATCTGTAAGCCATGATAGCTCAGTTGGGAGAGCGTTAGACTGAAGATCTAAAGGTCGCCGGTTCGATCCCGGCTCGTGGCAAACTTTTTGGATTAAAAAGCTTATACTGTTTGTTGACAATGACAGTGTGCATTCGGCATAGCTCACGTTGGCCCGATCAGCGAATAGCCAATTGAAAAGAAACCGCCGCAAGATGTCTGATTGTATGTGGCATGCAACACTTTTTGAAATGAAGAGCTGGAACATGTTGCTGAAGCTGAACAGCGATTCAAAATAATGCGAAAAGTTGCAGCCAAAAAGGATCTGTGTACCATGAAATTTGGACCTGATTTCAGATAAGATTCCGAATTATGCTGGTAGAACTGACGGCAAATCTCAACGTGACATCACTCTTTTTGAAATGAAAATCTGGAGCTGATTGCAGACAACGATTCAAAATTAGGTGGACAGTCTGCCGTTAGTAAGAGATCTGTAAGCCATGATAGCTCAGTTGGGAGAGCGTTAGACTGAAGATCTAAAGGTCGCCGGTTCGATCCCGGCTCGTGGCAAACTTTATGGAATTAAAAAGCTTATACTGTTTGTTGACAATGACAGTGTGCATTCGGCATAGCTCACGTTGGCCCGATCAGCGAATAGCCAATTGAAAAGAAACCGCTGGCAAAATGTTTGATTGTAAGAGACATGCAACAGTTTTAGAAATGTAAAGCTGGAACATGTTGCTGAAGCTGAACAGCGATTCAAAATTATGCAGACAGGTTGCGGCCGAAAAAGGATCTGTGTACCATGAAATTTGGACCTGATTTCAGATAAGATTCCGAATTATGCTGGTAGAACTGACGGCAAATCTCAACGTGACATCACTCTTTTTGAAATGAAAATCTGGAGCTGATTGCAGACAACGATTCAAAATTAGGTGGACAGTCTGCCGTTAGTAAGAGATCTGTAAGCCATGATAGCTCAGTTGGGAGAGCGTTAGACTGAAGATCTAAAGGCTCGTGGTAACCTTTTTGGATATAAAAAGCTTATACTGTTTGTTAACAATGACAGTGTGCATTCGGCATAGCTCACGTTGGCCCGATCAGCGAATAGCCAATTGAAAAGAAACCGCTGGCAAAATGTTTGATTGTAAGAGACATGCAACAGTTTTAGAAATGAAAAGCTGGAACATGTTGCTGAAGCTGAACAGCGATTCAAAATTATGCAGACAGGTTGCGGCCGAAAAAGGATCTGCATGCCATGATAGCTCAGTTGGGAGAGCGTTAGACTGAAGATCTAAAGGTCGCCGGTTCGATCCCGGCTCGTGGCAACCTTTTTGGAATTAAAAAGCTTATACTGTTTGTTAACAATGACAGTGTGCATTCGGCATAGCTCACGTTGGCCCGATCAGCGAATAGCCAATTGAAAAGAAACCGCTGGCAAAATGTTTGATTGTAAGAGACATGCAACAGTTTTTGAAATGAAAAGCTGGAACATGTTGCTGAAGCTGAACAGCGATTCAAAATTATGCAGACAGGTTGCGGCCGAAAAAGGATCTGCATGCCATGATAGCTCAGTTGGGAGAGCGTTAGACTGAAGATCTAAAGGTCGCCGGTTCGATCCCGGCTCGTGGCAACCTTTTTGGAATTAAAAAGCTTATACTGTTTGTTAACAATGACAGTGTGCATTCGGCATAGCTCACGTTGGCCCGATCAGCGAATAGCCAATTGAAAAGAAACCGCTGGCAAAATGTTTGATTGTAAGAGACATGCAACACTTTTTGAAATGAAAAGCTGGAACATGTTGCTGAAGCTGAACAGCGATTCAAAATTATGCAGACAGGTTGCGGCCGAAAAAGGATCTGCATGCCATGATAGCTCAGTTGGGAGAGCGTTAGACTGAAGATCTAAAGGTCGCCGGTTCGATCCCGGCTCGTGGCAACCTTTTTGGAATTAAAAAGCTTATACTGTTTGTTAACAATGACAGTGTGCATTCGGCATAGCTCACGTTGGCCCGATCAGCGAATAGCCAATTGAAAAGAAACCGCTGGCAAAATGTTTGATTGTAAGAGACATGCAACAGTTTTTGAAATGAAAAGCTGGAACATGTTGCTGAAGCTGAACAGCGATTCAAAATTATGCAGACAGGTTGCGGCCGAAAAAGGATCTGCATGCCATGATAGCTCAGTTGGGAGAGCGTTAGACTGAAGATCTAAAGGTCGCCGGTTCGATCCCGGCTCGTGGCAACCTTTTTGGAATTAAAAAGCTTATACTGTTTGTTAACAATGACAGTGTGCATTCGGCATAGCTCACGTTGGCCCGATCAGCGAATAGCCAATTGAAAAGAAACCGCTGGCAAAATGTTTGATTGTAAGAGACATGCAACACTTTTTGAAATGAAAAGCTGGAACATGTTGCTGAAGCTGAACAGCGATTCAAAATTATGCAGACAGGTTGCGGCCGAAAAAGGATCTGCATGCCATGATAGCTCAGTTGGGAGAGCGTTAGACTGAAGATCTAAAGGTCGCCGGTTCGATCCCGGCTCGTGGCAACCTTTTTGGATATAAAAAGCTTATACTGTTTGTTAACAATGACAGTGTGCATTCGGCATAGCTCACGTTGGCCCGATCAGCGAATAGCCAATTGAAAAGAAACCGCTGGCAAAATGTTTGATTGTAAGAGACATGCAACACTTTTTGAAATGAAAAGCTGGAACATGTTGCTGAAGCTGAACAGCGATTCAAAATTATGCAGACAGGTTGCGGCCGAAAAAGGATCTGCATGCCATGATAGCTCAGTTGGGAGAGCGTTAGACTGAAGATCTAAAGGTCGCCGGTTCGATCCCGGCTCGTGGCAACCTCTTTGGATTTAAAAAGCTTAAACTTTTTGTTGACAATGATAATGTAAATTCGTCATACTTCACGTTGCCCGATCAGCGAATAACCAATTGAAAAGAAACCGCTGGCAAAATGTTTGATTGTAAGAGACATGCAACAGTTTTTGAAATGAAATGCTAGAACATGTTGCTGAAGCTGAACAGCGATTAAAAATTATGCAGAAAGGTTGCGGCCGAAAAAGGATCTGCATGTCATGATAGCTCAGTTGGGAGAGCGTTAGACTGAAGATCTAAAGGTCGCCGGTTCGATCCCGGCTCGTGGCAACCTTTTTGGATATAAAAAGCTTATACTGTTTGTTAACAATGACAGTGTGCATTCGGCATAGCTCACGTTGGCCCGATCAGCGAATAGCCAATTGAAAAGAAACCGCTGGCAAAATGTTTGATTGTAAGAGACATGCAACACTTTTTGAAATGAAAAGCTGGAACATGTTGCTGAAGCTGAACAGCGATTCAAAATTATGCAGACAGGTTGCGGCCGAAAAAGGATCTGCATGCCATGATAGCTCAGTTGGGAGAGCGTTAGACTGAAGATCTAAAGGTCGCCGGTTCGATCCCGGCTCGTGGCAACCTTTTTGGAATTAAAAAGCTTATACTGTTTGTTAACAATGACAGTGTGCATTCGGCATAGCTCACGTTGGCCCGATCAGCGAATAGCCAATTGAAAAGAAACCGCTGGCAAAATGTTTGATTGTAAGAGACATGCAACACTTTTTGAAATGAAAAGCTGGAACATGTTGCTGAAGCTGAACAGCGATTCAAAATTATGCAGACAGGTTGCGGCCGAAAAAGGATCTGCATGCCATGATAGCTCAGTTCTGAGAGCATTAGACTGAAGATCTAAAGGTCGCCGGTTCGATCCCGGCTCGTGGCAACCTCTTTGGATTTAAAAAGCTTAAACTTTTTGTTGACAATGATAATGTAAATTCGTCATACTTCACGTTGCCCGATCAGCGAATAACCAATTGAAAAGAAACCGCTGGCAAAATGTTTGATTGTAAGAGACATGCAACAGTTTTTGAAATGAAATGCTAGAACATGTTGCTGAAGCTGAACAGCGATTAAAAATTATGCAGAAAGGTTGCGGCCGAAAAAGGATCTGCATGTCATGATAGCTCAGTTGGGAGAGCGTTAGACTGAAGATCTAAAGGTCGCCGGTTCGATCCCGGCTCGTGGCAACCTTTTTGGATATAAAAAGCTTATACTGTTTGTTAACAATGACAGTGTGCATTCGGCATAGCTCACGTTGGCCCGATCAGCGAATAGCCAATTGAAAAGAAACCGCTGGCAAAATGTTTGATTGTAAGAGACATGCAACACTTTTTGAAATGAAAAGCTGGAACATGTTGCTGAAGCTGAACAGCGATTCAAAATTATGCAGACAGGTTGCGGCCGAAAAGGATCTGCATGCCATGATAGCTCAGTTGGGAGAGCGTTAGACTGAAGATCTAAAGGTCGCCGGTTCGATCCCGGCTCGTGGCAACCTTTTTGATAAAAAGCTTAAGCTTTTTGCTGGTAGAACTGACGGCAAATCTCAACGTGACATCAAACTCTTTTTGAAATGAAAATCTGGAGCTGATTGCAGACAACGATTCAAAATTGGTGGACAGTCTGCCGTTAGTAAGAGATCTGTAAGCCATGATAGCTCAGTTGGGAGAGCGTTAGACTGAAGATCTAAAGGTCGCCGGTTCGATCCCGGCTCGTGGCAACCTTTTTGGATTTAAAAAGCTTATACTGTTTGTTAACAATGACAGTGTGCATTCGGCATAGCTCACGTTGGCCCGATCAGCGAATAGCCAATTGAAAAGAAACCGCTGGCAAAATGTTTGATTGTAAGAGACATGCAACACTTTTTGAAATGAAAAGCTGGAACATGTTGCTGAAGCTGAACAGCGATTAAAAATTATGCAGACCGGTTGCGGCCGAAAAAGGATCTGCGTGCCATGATAGCTCAGTTCTGAGAGCGTTAGACTGAAGATCTAAAGGTCGCCGGTTCGATCCCGGCTCGTGGCAACCTCTTTGGATTTAAAAAGCTTAAACTTTTTGTTGACAATGATAATGTAAATTCGTCATACTTCACGTTGGCCCGATCAGCGAATAACCAATTGAAAAGAAACCGCTGGCAAAATGTTTGATTGTAAGAGACATGCAACAGTTTTTGAAATGAAAAGCTAGAACATGTTGCTGAAGCTGAACAGCGATTAAAAATTATGCAGACAGGTTGCGGCCGAAAAAGGATCTGCATGCCATGATAGCTCAGTTGGGAGAGCGTTAGACTGAAGATCTAAAGGTCGCCGGTTCGATCCCGGCTCGTGGCAACCTTTTTGGATATAAAAAGCTTATACTGTTTGTTAACAATGACAGTGTGCATTCGGCATAGCTCACGTTGGCCCGATCAGCGAATAGCCAATTGAAAAGAAACCGCTGGCAAAATGTTTGATTGTAAGAGACATGCAACACTTTTTGAAATGAAAAGCTGGAACATGTTGCTGAAGCTGAACAGCGATTCAAAATTATGCAGAAAGGTTGCGGCCGAAAAAGGATCTGCATGCCATTAGCTCAGTTGGGAGAGCGTTAGACTGAAGATCTAAAGGTCGCCGATTCGATCCCGGCTCGTGGCAACCTTTTTGGAATTAAAAAGCTTATACTGTTTGTTGACAATGACAGTGTGCATTCGGCATAGCTCACGTTGGCCCGATCAGCGAATAGCCAATTGAAAAGAAACCGCCGCAAGATGTCTGATTGTATGTGGCATGCAACACTTTTTGAAATGAAGAGCTGGAACATGTTGCTGAAGCTGAACAGCGATTCAAAATTATGCAGACAGGTTGCAGCCGAAAAGGATCTGTGTACCATGAAATTTGGACCTGATTTCAGATAAGATTCCGAATTATGCTGGTAGAACTGACGGCAAATCTCAACGTGACATCAAACTCTTTTTGAAATGAAAATCTGGAGCTGATTGCAGACAACGATTCAAAATTAGGTGGACAGTCTGCCGTTAGAAAGAGATCTGTAAGCCATGATAGCTCAGTTGGGAGAGCGTTAGACTGAAGATCTAAAGGTCGCCGGTTCGATCCCGGCTCGTGGCAACCTTTTTGGATATAAAAAGCTTATACTGTTTGTTAACAATGACAGTGTGCATTCGGCATAGCTCACGTTGGCCCGATCAGCGAATAGCCAATTGAAAAGAAACCGCTGGCAAAATGTTTGATTGTAAGAGACATGCAACAGTTTTAGAAATGAAAAGCTGGAACATGTTGCTGAAGCTGAACAGCGATTAAAAATTATGCAGACCGGTTGCGGCCGAAAAAGGATCTGCGTGCCATGATAGCTCAGTTCTGAGAGCGTTAGACTGAAGATCTAAAGGTCGCCGGTTCGATCCCGGCTCGTGGCAACCTTTTTGGATTAAAAAGCTTATACTGTTTGTTGACAATGACAGTGTGCATTCGGCATAGCTCACGTTGGCCCGATCAGCGAATAGCCAATTGAAAAGAAACCGCTGGCAAAATGTTTGATTGTAAGAGACATGCAACACTTTTTGAAATGAAAAGCTGGAACATGTTGCTGAAGCTGAACAGCGATTCAAAATTATGCAGAAAGGTTGCGGCCGAAAAAGGATCTGCATGCCATGATAGCTCAGTTGGGAGAGCGTTAGACTGAAGATCTAAAGGTCGCCGGTTCGATCCCGGCTCGTGGCAACCTTTTTGGAATTAAAAAGCTTATACTGTTTGTTGACAATGACAGTGTGCATTCGGCATAGCTCACGTTGGCCCGATCAGCGAATAGCCAATTGAAAAGAAACCGCCGCAAGATGTCTGATTGTATGTGGCATGCAACACTTTTTGAAATGAAGAGCTGGAACATGTTGCTGAAGCTGAACAGCGATTCAAAATTATGCAGACAGGTTGCAGCCGAAAAGGATCTGTGTACCATGAAATTTGGACCTGATTTCAGATAAGATTCCGAATTATGCTGGTAGAACTGACGGCAAATCTCAACGTGACATCAAACTCTTTTTGAAATGAAAATCTGGAGCTGATTGCAGACAACGATTCAAAATTAGGTGGACAGTCTGCCGTTAGAAAGAGATCTGTAAGCCATGATAGCTCAGTTGGGAGAGCGTTAGACTGAAGATCTAAAGGTCGCCGGTTCGATCCCGGCTCGTGGCAACCTTTTTGGATATAAAAAGCTTATACTGTTTGTTAACAATGACAGTGTGCATTCGGCATAGCTCACGTTGGCCCGATCAGCGAATAGCCAATTGAAAAGAAACCGCTGGCAAAATGTTTGATTGTAAGAGACATGCAACAGTTTTAGAAATGAAAAGCTGGAACATGTTGCTGAAGCTGAACAGCGATTAAAAATTATGCAGACCGGTTGCGGCCGAAAAAGGATCTGCGTGCCATGATAGCTCAGTTCTGAGAGCGTTAGACTGAAGATCTAAAGGTCGCCGGTTCGATCCCGGCTCGTGGCAACCTCTTTGGATTTAAAAAGCTTAAACTTTTTGTTGACAATGATAATGTAAATTCGTCATACTTCACGTTGGCCCGATCAGCGAATAACCAATTGAAAAGAAACCGCCGCAAGATGTCTGATTGTATGTGGCATGCAACACTTTTTGAAATGAAGAGCTGGAACATGTTGCTGAAGCTGAACAGCGATTCAAAATTATGCAGACAGGTTGCAGCCGAAAAGGATCTGTGTACCATGAAATTTGGACCTGATTTCAGATAAGATTCCGAATTATGCTGTTAGAACTGACGGCAAATCTCAACGTGACATCAAACTCTTTTTGAAATGAAAATCTGTAGCTGATTGCAGACAACGATTCAAAATTAGGTGGACAGTCTGCCGTTAGAAAGAGATCTGTAAGCCATGATAGCTCAGTTGGGAGAGCGTTAGACTGAAGATCTAAAGGTCGCCGGTTCGATCCCGGCTCGTGGCAACCTTTTTGGATATAAAAAGCTTATACTGTTTGTTAACAATGACAGTGTGCATTCGGCATAGCTCACGTTGGCCCGATCAGCGAATAGCCAATTGAAAAGAAACCGCTGGCAAAATGTTTGATTGTAAGAGACATGCAACAGTTTTAGAAATGAAAAGCTGGAACATGTTGCTGAAGCTGAACAGCGATTAAAAATTATGCAGACCGGTTGCGGCCGAAAAAGGATCTGCGTGCCATGATAGCTCAGTTCTGAGAGCGTTAGACTGAAGATCTAAAGGTCGCCGGTTCGATCCCGGCTCGTGGCAACCTCTTTGGATTTAAAAAGCTTAAACTTTTTGCTGGTAGAACTGACGGCAAATCTCAACGTGACATCAAACTCTTTTTGAAATGAAAATCTGGAGCTGATTGCAGACAACGATTCAAAATTAGGTGGACAGTCTGCCGTTAGTAAGAGATCTGTAAGCCATGATAGCTCAGTTGGGAGAGCGTTAGACTGAAGATCTAAAGACTCGTGGTAACCTTTTTGGATATAAAAAGCTTATACTGTTTGTTAACAATGACAGTGTGCATTCGGCATAGCTCACGTTGGCCCGATCAGCGAATAGCCAATTGAAAAGAAACCGCTGGCAAAATGTTTGATTGTAAGAGACATGCAACAGTTTTAGAAATGAAAAGCTGGAACATGTTGCTGAAGCTGAACAGCGATTCAAAATTATGCAGACAGGTTGCGGCCGAAAAAGGATCTGCATGCCATGATAGCTCAGTTCTGAGAGCATTAGACTGAAGATCTAAAGGTCGCCGGTTCGATCCCGGCTCGTGGCAACCTCTTTGGATATAAAAAGCTTATACTGTTTGTTAACAATGACAGTGTGCATTCGGCATAGCTCACGTTGGCCCGATCAGCGAATAGCCAATTGAAAAGAAACCGCTGGCAAAATGTTTGATTGTAAGAGACATGCAACACTTTTTGAAATGAAAAGCTGGAACATGTTGCTGAAGCTGAACAGCGATTAAAAATTATGCAGACCGGTTGCGGCCGAAAAAGGATCTGCGTGCCATGATAGCTCAGTTCTGAGAGCATTAGACTGAAGATCTAAAGGTCGCCGGTTCGATCCCGGCTCGTGGCAACCTCTTTGGATTTAAAAAGCTTAAACTTTTTGTTGACAATGATAATGTAAATTCGTCATACTTCACGTTGGCCGATCAGCGAATAACCAATTGAAAAGAAACCGCTGGCAAAATGTTTGATTGTAAGAGACATGCAACACTTTTTGAAATGAAAAGCTGGAACATGTTGCTGAAGCTGAACAGCGATTCAAAATTATGCAGAAAGGTTGCGACCGAAAAAGGATCTGCATGCCATGATAGCTCAGTTGGGAGAGCGTTAGACTGAAGATCTAAAGGTCGCCGGTTCGATCCCGGCTCGTGGCAACCTTTTTGGAATTAAAAAGCTTATACTGTTTGTTGACAATGACAGTGTGCATTCGGCATAGCTCACGTTGGCCCGATCAGCGAATAGCCAATTGAAAAGAAACCGCCGCAAGATGTCTGATTGTATGTGGCATGCAACACTTTTTGAAATGAAGAGCTGGAACATGTTGCTGAAGCTGAACAGCGATTCAAAATTATGCAGACAGGTTGCAGCCGAAAAGGATCTGTGTACCATGAAATTTGGACCTGATTTCAGATAAGATTCCGAATTATGCTGTTAGAACTGACGGCAAATCTCAACGTGACATCAAACTCTTTTTGAAATGAAAATCTGTAGCTGATTGCAGACAACGATTCAAAATTAGGTGGACAGTCTGCCGTTAGAAAGAGATCTGTAAGCCATGATAGCTCAGTTGGGAGAGCGTTAGACTGAAGATCTAAAGGTCGCCGGTTCGATCCCGGCTCGTGGCAACCTTTTTGGATATAAAAAGCTTATACTGTTTGTTAACAATGACAGTGTGCATTCGGCATAGCTCACGTTGGCCCGATCAGCGAATAGCCAATTGAAAAGAAACCGCTGGCAAAATGTTTGATTGTAAGAGACATGCAACAGTTTTAGAAATGAAAAGCTGGAACATGTTGCTGAAGCTGAACAGCGATTAAAAATTATGCAGACCGGTTGCTACCGAAAAAGGATCTGCGTGCCATGATAGCTCAGTTCTGAGAGCGTTAGACTGAAGATCTAAAGGTCGCCGGTTCGATCCCGGCTCGTGGCAACCTCTTTGGATTTAAAAAGCTTAAACTTTTGTTGACAATGATAATGTAATTCGTCATACTTCACGTTGGCCCGATCAGCGAATAACCAATTGAAAAGAAACCGCCGCAAGATGTCTGATTGTATGTGGCATGCAACACTTTTTGAAATGAAGAGATGGAACATGTTGCTGAAGCTGAACAGCGATTCAAAATTATGCAGACAGGTTGCAGCCGAAAAGGATCTGTGTACCATGAAATTTGGACCTGATTTCAGATAAGATTCCGAATTATGCTGTTAGAACTGACGGCAAATCTCAACGTGACATCAAACTCTTTTTGAAATGAAAATCTGTAGCTGATTGCAGACAACGATTCAAAATTAGGTGGACAGTCTGCCGTTAGAAAGAGATCTGTAAGCCATGATAGCTCAGTTGGGAGAGCGTTAGACTGAAGATCTAAAGGTCGCCGGTTCGATCCCGGCTCGTGGCAACCTTTTTGGATATAAAAAAGCTTATACTGTTTGTTAACAATGACAGTGTGCATTCGGCATAGCTCACGTTGGCCCGATCAGCGAATAGCCAATTGAAAAGAAACCGCTGGCAAAATGTTTGATTGTAAGAGACATGCAACAGTTTTAGAAATGAAAAGCTGGAACATGTTGCTGAAGCTGAACAGCGATTAAAAATTATGCAGACAGGTTGCTACCGAAAAAGGATCTGCGTGCCATGATAGCTCAGTTCTGAGAGCGTTAGACTGAAGATCTAAAGGTCGCCGGTTCGATCCCGGCTCGTGGCAACCTCTTTGGATTTAAAAAGCTTAAACTTTTTGCTGGTAGAACTGACGGCAAATCTCAACGTGACATCAAACTCTTTTTGAAATGAAAATCTGGAGCTGATTGCAGACAACGATTCAAATTAGGTGGACAGTCTGCCGTTAGTAAGAGATCTGTAAGCCATGATAGCTCAGTTGGGAGAGCGTTAGACTGAAGATCTAAAGGCTCGTGGTAACCTTTTTGGATATAAAAAGCTTATACTGTTTGTTAACAATGACAGTGTGCATTCGGCATAGCTCACGTTGGCCCGATCAGCGAATAGCCAATTGAAAAGAAACCGCTGGCAAAATGTTTGATTGTAGAGACATGCAACAGTTTTAGAAATGAAAAGCTGGAACATGTTGCTGAAGCTGAACAGCGATTCAAAATTATGCAGACAGGTTGCGGCCGAAAAAGGATCTGCTGCCATGATAGCTCAGTTCTGAGAGCATTAGACTGAAGATCTAAAGGTCGCCGGTTCGATCCCGGCTCGTGGCAACCTCTTTGGATATAAAAAGCTTATACTGTTTGTTAACAATGACAGTGTGCATTCGGCATAGCTCACGTTGGCCCGATCAGCGAATAGCCAATTGAAAAGAAACCGCTGGCAAAATGTTGATTGTAAGAGACATGCAACACTTTTTGAAATGAAAAGCTGGAACATGTTGCTGAAGCTGAACAGCGATTAAAAATTATGCAGACCGGTTGCGGCCGAAAAAGGATCTGCGTGCCATGATAGCTCAGTTCTGAGAGCATTAGACTGAAGATCTAAAGGTCGCCGGTTCGATCCCGGCCCGTGGCAACCTCTTTGGATTTAAAAAGCTTAAACTTTTTGTTGACAATGATAATGTAAATTCGTCATACTTCACGTTGGCCGATCAGCGAATAACCAATTGAAAAGAAACCGCTGGCAAAATGTTTGATTGTAAGAGACATGCAACACTTTTGAAATGAAAAGCTGGAACATGTTGCTGAAGCTGAACAGCGATTCAAAATTATGCAGAAAGGTTGCGGCCGAAAAAGGATCTGCATGCCATGATAGCTCAGTTGGGAGAGCGTTAGACTGAAGATCTAAAGGTCGCCGGTTCGATCCCGGCTCGTGGCAACCTTTTTGGAATTAAAAAGCTTATACTGTTTGTTGACAATGACAGTGTGCATTCGGCATAGCTCACGTTGGCCCGATCAGCGAATAGCCAATTGAAAAGAAACCGCCGCAAGATGTCTGATTGTATGTGGCATGCAACACTTTTTGAAATGAAGAGCTGGAACATGTTGCTGAAGCTGAACAGCGATTCAAAATTAATGCAGACAGGTTGCAGCCGAAAAGGATCTGTGTACCATGAAATTTGGACCTGATTTCAGATAAGATTCCGATTATGCTGTTAGAACTGACGGCAAATCTCAACGTGACATCAACTCTTTTTGAAATGAAAATCTGGAGCTGATTGCAGACAACGATTCAAAATTAGTGGACAGTCTGCCGTTAGAAAGAGATCTGTAAGCCATGATAGCTCAGTTGGGAGAGCGTTAGACTGAAGATCTAAAGGTCGCCGGTTCGATCCCGGCTCGTGGCAACCTTTTTGGATATAAAAGCTTATACTGTTTGTTTAACAATGACAGTGTGCATTCGGCATAGCTCACGTTGGCCCGATCAGCGAATAGCCAATTGAAAAGAAACCGCTGGCAAAATGTTTGATTGTAAGAGACATGCAACAGTTTTTGAAATGAAAAGCTGGAACATGTTGCTGAAGCTGAACAGCGATTAAAATTATGCAGACAGGTTGCGGCCGAAAAAAGGATCTGCGTGCCATGATAGCTCAGTTCTGAGAGCGTTAGACCGAAGATCTAAAGGTCGCCGGTTCGATCCCGGCTCGTGGCAACCTTTTTGGATTTAAAAAGCTTATACTTTTTGCTGGTAAGAACTGACGGCAAATCTCAACGTGCATCAAACTCTTTTTGAAATGAAATCTGGAGCTGATTGCAGACAACGATTCAAATTAGGTGGACAGTCTGCCGTTAGTAAGAGATCTGTAGCCATGATAGCTCAGTTGGGAGAGCGTTAGACTGAAGATCTAAAGGCTCGTGGTAACCTTTTTGGATATAAAAAGCTTATACTGTTTGTTAACAATGACAGTGTGCATTCGGCATAGCTCACGTTGGCCCGATCAGCGAATAGCCAATTGAAAAGAAACCGCTGGCAAAATGTTTGATTGTAAGAGACATGCAACAGTTTTTGAAATGAAAGCTGGAACATGTTGCTGAAGCTGAACAGCGATTCAAAATTATGCAGACAGGTTGCGGCCGAAAAAGGATCTGCATGCCATGATAGCTCAGTTCTGAGAGCATTAGACTGAAGATCTAAAGGTCGCCGGTTCGATCCCGGCTCGTGGCAACCTCTTTGGATATAAAAAGCTTAAACTGTTTGTTAACAATGATAATGTGCATTCGGCATAGCTCACGTTGGCCCGATCAGCGAATAGCCAATTGAAAAGAAACCGCTGGCAAAATGTTTGATTGTAAGAGACATGCAACACTTTTTGAAATGAAAAGCTGAACATGTTGCTGAAGCTGAACAGCGATTAAAAATTATGCAGACAGGTTGCGGCCGAAAAAGGATCTGCGTGCCATGATAGCTCAGTTCTGAGAGCGTTAGACTGAAGATCTAAAGGTCGCCGGTTCGATCCCGGCTCGTGGCAACCTTTTTGGATTTAAAAAGCTTATACTGTTTGTTGACAATGACAGTGTGCATTCGGCATAGCTCACGTTGGCCCGATCAGCGAATAGCCAATTGAAAAGAAACCGCTGGCAAAATGTTTGATTGTAAGAGACATGCAACACTTTTTGAAATGAAAGCTGGAACATGTTGCTGAAGCTGAACAGCGATTCAAAATTATGCAGACAGGTTGCGGCCGAAAAAGGATCTGCATGCCATGATAGCTCAGTTGGGAGAGCGTTTAGACTGAGATCTAAAGGTCGCCGGTTCGATCCCGGCTCGTGGCAACCTTTTGGAATTAAAAAGCTTATACTGTTTGTTGACAATGACAGTGTGCATCGGCATAGCTCACGTTGGCCCGATCAGCGAATAGCCAATTGAAAAGAAACCGCCGCAGATGTCTGATTGTATGTGGCATGCAACACTTTTGAAATGAAGAGCTGGAACATGTTTTTGAAGCTGACAGCGATTCAAAATTATGCAGACAGGTTGCAGCCGAAAAGGATCTGTGTACCATGAAATTTGGACCTGATTTCAGATAAGATTCCGAATTATGCTGTTAGAACTGACGCAAATCTCAACGTGACATCAAACTCTTTTTGAAATGAAAATCTGGAGCTGATTGCAGACAACGATTCAAAATTAGGTGGACAGTCTGCCGTTAGAAAGAGATCTGTAAGCCATGATAGCTCAGTTTGGAGAGCGTTAGACTGAAGATCTAAGGTCGCCGGTTCGATCCCGGCTCGTGCAACCTTTTTGGATATAAAAAGCTTATACTGTTTGTTAACAATGACAGTGTGCATTCGGCATAGCTCACGTTGGCCCGATCAGCGAATAGCCAATTGAAAAGAAACCGCTGGCAAAATGTTTGATTGTAAGAGACATGCAACACTTTTTGAAATGAAAGCTGGAACATGTTGCTGAAGCTGAACAGCGATTCAAAATTATGCAGACAGGTTGCGGCCGAAAAAGGATCTGCATGCCATGATAGCTCAGTTGGGAGAGCGTTAGACTGAAGATCTAAAGGTCGCCGGTTCGATCCCGGCTCGTAAACCTTTTTGGAATTAAAAAGCTTATACTGTTTGTTGACAATGACAGTGTGCATTCGGCATAGCTCACGTTGGCCCGATCAGCGAATAGCCAATTGAAAAGAAACCGCTGCAAGATGTTTGATTGTATGTGGCATGCAACACTTTTTGAAATGAAGAGCTGGACATGTTGCTGAAGCTGAACAGCGATTCAAAATTATGCAGACAGGTTGCAGCCGAAAAGGATCTGTGTACCATGAAATTGGACCTGATTTCAGATAAGATTCCCGATTATGCTGTTAGAACTGACGGCAAATCTCAACGTGACATCAAACTCTTTTGAAATGAAAATCTGGAGCTGATTGCAGACAACGATTCAAAATTAGGTGGACAGTCTGCCGTTAGAAAGAGATCTGTAAGCCATGATAGCTCAGTTGGGAGAGCGTTAGACTGAAGATCTAAAGGTCGCCGGTTCGATCCCGGCTCGTGGCAACCTTTTTGGATATAAAAAGCTTATACTGTTTGTTAACAATGACAGTGTGCATTCGCATAGCTCACGTTGGCCCGATCAGCGAATAGCCAATTGAAAAGAAACCGCTGGCAAAATGTTTGATTGTAAGAGACATGCAACACTTTTTGAAATGAAAAGCTGGAACATGTTGCTGAAGCTGAACAGCGATTCAAAATTATGCAGACAGGTTGCGGCCGAAAAAGGATCTGCATGCCATGATAGCTCAGTTGGGAGAGCGTTAGACTGAAGATCTAAAGGTCGCCGGTTCGATCCCGGCTCGTGGCAACCTTTTTGGATTAAAAAGCTTATACTGTTTGTTGACAATGACAGTGTGCATTCGGCATAGCTCACGTTGGCCCGATCAGCGAATAGCCAATTGAAAAGAAACCGCCGCAAGATGTCTGATTGTATGTGGCATGCAACACTTTTTGAAATGAAGAGCTGGAACATGTTGCTGAAGCTGAACAGCGATTCAAAATTATGCAGACAGGTTGCAGCCGAAAAGGATCTGTGTACCATGAAATTTGGACCTGATTTCAGATAAGATTCCGAATTATGCTGTTAGAACTGACGGCAAATCTCAACGTGACATCAAACTCTTTTTTGAAATGAAAATCTGGAGCTGATTGCAGACAACGATTCAAAATTAGGTGGACAGTCTGCCGTTAGAAAGAGATCTGTAAGCCATGATAGCTCAGTTGGGAGAGCGTTAGACTGAAGATCTAAAGGTCGCCGGTTCGATCCCGGCTCGTGGCACCTTTTTGATATAAAAAGCTTATACTGTTTGTTAACAATGACAGTGTGCATTCGGCATAGCTCACGTTGGCCCGATCAGCGAATAGCCAATTGAAAAGAAACCGCTGGCAAAATGTTTGATTGTAAGAGACATGCAACACTTTTTGAAATGAAAAGCTGGAACATGTTGCTGAAGCTGAACAGCGATTAAAATTATGCAGACCGGTTGCGGCCGAAAAAGGATCTGCGTGCCATGATAGCTCAGTTCTGAGAGCATTAGACTGAAGATCTAAAGGTCGCCGGTTCGATCCCGGCTCGTGGCAACCTCTTTTGGATTTAAAAAGCTTAAACTTTTGTTGACAATGATAATGTAAATTCGTCATACTCACGTTGGCCGATCAGCGAATAACCAATTGAAAAGAACCGCTGGCAAAATGTTTGATTGTAAGAGACATGCAACACTTTTTGAAATGAAAAGCTGGAACATGTTGCTGAAGCTGAACAGCGATTCAAAATTATGCAGACAGGTTGCGACCGAAAAAGGATCTGCATGCCATGATAGCTCAGTTGGGAGAGCGTTAGACTGAAGATCTAAAGGTCGCCGGTTCGATCCCGGCTCGTGGCAACCTTTTTGGATATAAAAGCTTATACTGTTTGTTAACAATGACAGTGTGCATTCGGCATAGCTCACGTTGGCCCGATCAGCGAATAGCCAATTGAAAAGAAACCGCTGGCAAAATGTTTGATTGTAAGAGACATGCAACACTTTTTGAATGAAAGCTGGAACATGTTGCTGAAGCTGAACAGCGATTAAAAATTATGCAGACAGGTTGCGGCCGAAAAGGATCTGCATGCCATGATAGCTCAGTTCTGAGAGCGTTAGACTGAAGATCTAAAGGTCGCCGGTTCGATCCCGGCTCGTGGCAACCTTTTTGGATTTAAAAAGCTTAAACTTTTTGTTAACAATGACAGTGTGCATTCGGCATACTCACGTTGGCCCGATCAGCGAATAGCCAATTGAAAAGAAACCGCCGCAAGATGTTTGATTGTATGTGCATGCAACACTTTTTGAAATGAAGAGCTGGAACATGTTGCTGAAGCTGAACAGCGATTCAAAATTATGCAGACAGGTTGCAGCCGAAAAGGATCTGTGTACCATGAAATTTGGACCTGATTTCAGATAAGATTCCGAATTATGCTGGTAGAACTGACGGCAAATCTCAACGTGACATCACTCTTTTTGAAATGAAAATCTGGAGCTGATTGCAGACAACGATTCAAAATTAGGTGGACAGTCTGCCGTTAGAAGAGATCTGTAAGCCATGATAGCTCAGTTGGGAGAGCGTTAGACTGAAGATCTAAAGTTCGCCGGTTCGATCCCGGCTCGTGGCAACCTTTTTGGATATAAAAAGCTTATACTGTTTGTTAACAATGACAGTGTGCATTCGGCATAGCTCACGTTGGCCCGATCAGCGAATAGCCAATTGAAAAGAAACCGCTGGCAAAATGTTTGATTGTAAGAGACATGCAACAGTTTTAGAAATGAAAAGCTGGAACATGTTGCTGAAGCTGAAACAGCGATTAAAAATTATGCAGACAGGTTGCGGCCGAAAAAGGATCTGCATGCCATGATAGCTCAGTTTCTGAGAGCATTAGACTGAAGATCTAAAGGTCGCCGGTTCGATCCCGGCTCGTGGCAACCTCTTTGGATTTAAAAAAGCTTAAACTTTTTGGCTGGTAGAACTGACGGCAAATCTCAACGTGACCATCAAACTCTTTTTTGAAATGAAAATCTGGAGCTGATTGCAGACAACGATTCAAAATTAGGTGGACAGTCTGCCGTTAGTAAGAGATCTGTAAGCCATGATAGCTCAGTTGGGAGAGCGTTAGACTGAAGATGTAAGGTCGCCGGTTCGATCCCGCTCGTGGCAACCTTTTTGGATATAAAAAGCTTATACTGTTTGTTAACAATGACAGTGTGCATTCGGCATAGCTCACGTTGGCCCGATCAGCGAATAGCCAATTGAAAAGAAACCGCTGGCAAAATGTTTGATTGTAAGAGACATGCAACACTTTTTGAAATGAAAAGCTGGAACATGTTGCTGAAGCTGAACAGCGATAAAAATTATGCAGACAGTTGCGGCCGAAAAAGGATCTGCGTGCCATGATAGCTCAGTTCTGAGAGCATTAGACTGAATATCTAAAGGTCGCCGGTTCGATCCCGGCTCGTGGCAACCTCTTTGGATTTAAAAGCTTAAACTTTTGTTGACAATGACTGGTAAATTCGTCATACTTCACGTTGGCCCGATCAGCGAATAACCAATTGAAAAGAAACCGCTGGCAAAATGTTTGATTGTAAGAGACATGCAACACTTTTTGAAATGAAAGCTGGAACATGTTGCTGAAGCTGAACAGCGATTCAAAATTATGCAGAAAGGGTTGCGGCCGAAAAGGATCTGCATGCCATGATAGCTCAGTTGGGAGAGCGTTAGACTGAAGATCTAAAGGTCGCCGGTTCGATCCCGGCTCGTGGCAACCTTTTTGGAATTAAAAAGCTTATACTGTTTGTTGACAATGACAGTGTGCATTCGGCATAGCTCACGTTGGCCCGATCAGCGAATAGCCAATTGAAAAGAAACCGC